>JAXGGA010000168.1:0-303083 GCA_038373865.1 Uloborus plumipes
CTCAATTATCAACAATCTTCATTTCTACGCAGTTTTCCCAACGTTCATGATTTATGGGATCATTTCGTATTTCAGCATTCTCAGGAATCCACGCGTAGATAGATACCATAAGAGGCGATCATGTTCAACAACACCTAAAATGAGTGTTACTAATTACCATTGCCTAGAATGGGAGGAAGTTGGTGATTACTTTTCTATTCGGGCAAGCTTGAAATCTACATTGCGAAGGAAAGTAATATGCATTGACGGGAAGAAGAATCCGGAGCCGAATTTCCATAAAAGGGTTGTGTTAATACTCCATTAGTTGAGAAATGCAATCGCCAAAGATAAGGTTGAACATGGGGCCGCATTTTATGAAGCATGTTGACCAGACTTGAGTATTTAGTGCTGATTATGGGCCATTCGTTAGTGTGTTTTCAAAGGTAACATCTCATTCCAGAGTTTGTAATTTTTGTATAGTTCGGTGGGAGCTATAGCCAATTATTTCAACTCTTCTATATGATGATATTTTTTTTAATTTCATCCGTTTGTTTTGAGGAATATAGATTTCTGAGACGGGTTTTCTTCTATTTTTATTTTTTTAGTACTCGTTTACATATTTTTAGGTAGTTTTATAGGTAGTTTAGGTAGTTAAATTAAGTAAATGAAGAATGCGAAATAATTTATTATTGTTGTTAAAAAGTTTGTAAACTTATTATTTTTACGTTTTACGTGCTTAACTTGTTGTAATCTTGCAAACTTAGGCGTTCACTGCATTAACTTTCCATCAAAACTACCGTAGTTCTTGAAACTTAAGCTGCGTGTTGACTTAGCCTGTTTTGCACCAATTAACAGAGGTATTTATAGCATTAGTATTTCCAAGTTGGCATTATTTTTAGCGACTTATTTTAAAGTTAAATTCGGCGAGAAAAAGCCGAATTTCGCGAAACTCCGCGACATTTGGCGACATATTGAACCTAACATGTAATTAGTATCTTTAAACTTATAACAAATGGATAGCCCCTGTAGCTTTTTGAATGTAGTTGAATATTCTTGAATGGAAAATGGTAAAATATTCTTTTAAAGAAAATACGAGATTGTTCTCAAAATGCATTAAAATTATTGCTCTAAAGTTAGACAGTCTCGTTTTTCACTTTTGCTGTGCATGTGCTTAGCTGTGTTGACTATCAGAACTGTGATTTTGACCTTGTGCTTTAGCGCTTATTTTGCACAAATAGCGTTCAAAAGTTTCATAAGCGTTTAAAAGCGGTTATCACAACGTTAACAACCATCGTACAACGTTTATAAAACGAAGTATGCTACTTGGGCGTTTTGGACTTGGGCGTGTTTTACCATTGTACTTACTATATTTAATGATCTTTGCTTAATTGGTGTGATTATTTTAGCAAGTGTTAACGACTCTATTGCGCATATTTGAAATTTGTGTTTTCACAAGATCTAGTCTTCATTGAAAGAACCAAAATATAAGCATTTGAAATAATAAATAAAATATTATATATATATTTTTTAATTCGCCTTTGCAACAAGAATTTACTTTTAAAAACAAATAAAATCCAATCTTCAAATGAATAATTTGGAATGCTGCTAATCCCAAAACGAGAAATTTTTGCGCAGATGATAATGTGCAGAATGTCAAGAGTAAAATACGAAAAGAATCAAATAATTTAATCAATTACTAAATGATTCGCAGCTGTTAGAAGCTTATGTTCGGTACAATTTGACGGCAGGTTTGAAGGGGTTAAAGAGCAAATTTAGACCTTTAAAATAAAATTGTTAGTGAATGTTCGACAGTAAGCAATTATTTTAGGAACAATTATTGCAAAACATTTTTTTTATTTTTTACTTTCATGAATTTGGCGTTTTCAAATAAACTGAAAAATAATTGTTCTAGTAAAGATAAGTCATTTCTCCTTTAAAAAAGAGAAGGTATTATTAATCTTAACTAGTTTTGAAAAAACTAAACTTTCATTCAAAACAATTTGCAAACAGAAAATAAAAGTTTTATGAAAAAAACTTTAATGCAGAATCCATAACTAACCGATTTTTAAACACCATTTTACTTCCTAGCTTTCCTTATAAAAAGTAATAGTTTTAATGAGGTCGCTGCTTAAAAAACGGACATTTATTTAAGCAATAGTTTTAAAACGAAAAATTTCGTGTATTTTCACTCGAAAATATATAAAAATGAAGTTGTATAATGCTCAGAGGAGAACTGTAAAAATTCTGCTTCAGAACATTTTATTATTATTTTTTTTTATTTTAAAGAGATGAGTAAAAAATAAATAAAATCAAAAGCCTTTAGAAACCCAACGCTTCTCAATTCAAGCTTCAGTAATTTCAATGCACGAGCAAAAGTTGGAGGGGAGAGAAAAAAGTTTTCTTATTTTTTAAGAAAAATAATCTTCGAGACATAGGTAGAAAAAAACTCGATAATGATCTTGTTGCTCTTTCCACCTCACTGAAGAAAAAAGTTGTAAAAAAAATACCGAGTAAAAAGAAAAGGATATATCTTGCTACAGACAGTTCGTAAATGTGCGTTTTTCCAATTATTACAAATGCAAAACCCTCTTCAAAAAGTGATTTCAAAATTTGCGTCAAAAAATGAGGCAAGAAGTATTTTGCAGAGACTTTTTTTTTTCATTAATTTTCTGAACTCTAGCACGTGTTATTTAATTTTCTAACTCTTAGTTTACGTAGAAAAATATTTCGTCCTGTTTTTAAATGTAAAATACTAGTGTTATGATTTTTCTACTGTACGATGTTTTATTTTATTACACTTAACTTATCAAACATTTCTCACATTCAAAAATCAACAAAATGCAAATTTACACTTAGTTTAAAATATAGACGACTAACTTCGATGCCTCGCGTTGCACGATCTACATCCAAAATGAAGATTGATTTAAGTGGCGCTTGTTCAATAATCAGGCACAAATTAAAGGGGCAAAAAAAGGAAAAAATCAATCAACGTGGAGAAAAGAGCAGTATTACGATAAAAATTTGAATCTAAACCTCTTTTAAATGTATTTGGATATAATTTCAGTCAGTAATATTTATAGCTGCGTACTTTTTATAATTCAAAAATATAAATAAAAATTTACGTGCACCTGTATCGTGTGTTTTACGCCTGTGAATTCCTAAGTAGAAAAAGATTAATGTGTCAACTCTGGAAAAGGCCCGACGTAAACTGCGAACTAGTGTAAAGAAATTCATACACGCACATATATTAATTTTTATGCATGTGCGTGCAATATAATGATAAAAAAGCACTTCAGTTAAACCTTGCGCGCGGGTCTCAATGTCACTATCTTTAATGTGGTACAGTGGATTTGAGCTACAACGCGATTTTAGTAACGCGAAATAGATATTACGCATCCCCCCCCCCCAGTAATAACGTATTTTAGGCTGATGGGAACACATAGCTTACATTTCCAGTTTTTTATTTGGAAGCTAAGAGCGAGGTGTAAAAAACAGCTTCGTTAGTAGCTACTAAATGTTGGCTTCGTAAATAGACTTATCCCTTATATAGTAACCCTGATGATGAAACTTCCCACAATGCATCCGTAAAAGCTTCGCTTTTCTTAATGTGTACGAACACCCATTCCATATCACGAAAAACCATTCCTTATTTACCCTGAGTTTTTACATAGTAAATGTTACTAGTATTTCAGTATAATGACATCTAAGCACACTGCTTTATCCTAAACTAGTGAAGGTTTTCGTTTTTTTTTCTTTTCAATAGGAGGTGCGTGAGCGGCTTTAGCCTTTTGCAGACCTGAAGCGATCCCCCGATAAGACATCCAGTTTTTCATGTGCCACCATAAAGGCGCAAATGTCAATATCGTAAAGAATTTTTAATCCCAGTTTCCATCCGAGATATCAGGTCTCTTTTCGATGCGGAAAGCACAATTGGTTTAATTTTGCCGAGGGCCTTCAAAGTCAGACGAACAATCAAGGAATCTTTTATAATCACACGACATGAGCACTGGCGATTTTATGCATCTCGAAAATCCATCGACTGGCCACAACAGGTCAGACTCTTGTTGGCTTTCTTTTTCAATCCAATAGCCAATGTTTAAACATATCAGATTCTTTCTACAGTTTAAAATAGCACAAACGAACAATGTGATCTGGAGGAGCATATGTTTTGATGTCATATGCTCAGCTTTGCGATTTCACTTATTTGCGTCTAAGCGTCCACTTAAATAAATAATTAGAATAAAATAGAAGTCACAAAGACTTCGGGATTTTTGTAAGAACTTTTTTTACACTATTTTAACGGGCAAAAAATGGGGAAAAATGGGAAACAACCCTATCGGCAAGCTTTTTTTTTTATTTTCTTTTTTTCTTCTGTTAAAAGTGAGCATGTACCAAATCTGCATGTACAGACGTTTGTACAGACGTTTAACAAATTACCTTTGAGTTCTTGATTTATCTCCATCTTTTTTGCCCTTATGTTGCGATCACAGGCGATTTTTAAAATGAATGAAACTTCATCTCTATGACTAATTCAGTAAACACCAATTGATAAATAATTTTAACTAATGTTATGATGTAACATATTTATTTAGTACAGTGGTGCAACAGCATTGTTAAATTTGTATGGAAATGTGGAACCCTCAAAACTCTTTATGAAAGTCCTGATTATTTTATATGAAAATGATCGAGGAGATAAAGAAAAATAAAAGCAGAAGACATCAATAAAATTTTACCGCTATTGAGAGTGCAATTGAAGGCGTCATTGTTCTGTAGACTTCTAAAATATCAGATATGAATTTAATTGAAATTATAACTGGCTCATATTCTGTGATCTTACAAATCTATTTCTCCCGAAAATAATTTAAATTATTTTGTTTAAATATAATATCGTCTTAAATATCATATCGTTTTTTAAATATAATAAGCCTTAAATATAATGTCGCGGTATACATTGAAATACACAATAGGGACAAACACATGAATCAGCTATTTTAGATTTGAAATTTTAAACTAGACATTTCTAGAAACAAACGTTAGATTTTAAAATGTATCTCATGCAATATGGCTCTATTAAAATAAATTTTTAGGCTTTAAATATTTTCCCCAGAAACATGTAGGGAACTATGCTGTACAATCAGTCATTAAAAAAAATGTTAATTAAGAGAGACGCGTAACTCTTTGTTCTCCATATATTACATTAAAGTATAACTTCGGGACATTCTAAGAGTAAGACACGACACTTCCTTTTTTCACAAAAGCTTCAAATTTAGTACGATGAGAGAAAATCAACAGCTTGCTTCAATACAAAGTGCATTAAGATAATATACTAAATTTAAAGGAAACTTGATACGTTCTTAGAAAGGAGAACAATATTTTTGTAGATTCATCGATTTTACAGACACTTCCTGTATTCAAAGGACATTAACCTGCTAACAGATCGAAACACAAAGCCGAAGATAAATGTTAGATGAATTTATACGGCATTTTTAAAGATATAAATTGAAAATTCCCATGTATCTTTCAAAATGAAACAGAAAATGAAGATATTCGTTATATAACTAAGTTTTGTTTGATAATATTTTTTGGAGTATAGCTTTTGTGATAGGATATAATAATTTTAAGAAATATTTTTAAATGGTTACATCTTAAAGCAGGGTGGTTAATGCTTTATACCCGAGCATTGCCTCAAAATTTTCGAGTTGTATCGTACCAAGTGCGACCGTTTGCTGGTGTTGTAATTTCACATTAGCTACCAGTTTTTGTTGGCTCTTTTTGCCCTATAAGAGGATTTTTGCCTCCATCTCATTTAATTCCTATCCATGCTGATGAGTGCATAATAAGTAGGAAACTGTAGTCCATGGATGGAGTAAACGAGCTGGTGGTGCATTGCATGTTTACATCTTGTCGGAAATTTAACAGTCAGATAATTTTAATGATTACATAAGTTTAAAAAAAAATGCAGTAGGAGATAGTGATCATATAATTCGCGGAACCTGTTCACACGGTTGGTTGATTGATGACGTCAGTGGTTAGGGCGAAGAGTGCCCAGAATGTGCTTTCATATACGATCAGCTAACCAGTTATTATAAAGCACCTGGTTAGCACTTGGCCACTGATGCAGTCAGTTGCGCTATTAGTACATGGGCAATTCCACGTCAGATCAATCACGTTCGTGACCTCACCATTTTCGATTTTGACAAAATTTGGTGTAAGGGACACATATGACGAGCTAAGTATTCCTGCCAAGATTTAGATTTTTATTTTAAAAATCGTGCGAAATACTGGGCTATAAAAACAGCAAAAAGTGTGAAAGAAGCGAAAGGTGGCTGCATGCAAATGACTAACTTCTCTCCTAATTGCAGTAGAATAAAAAACCATTGTAAAGACAATTTAAAAACTGTTGTAAAGCTAAAGAGTGGAACTTTCTATTGAATATATAACATGACTTTCTTCGAACAGGTTAGGGTTTCAAGGTCATTGATCGTAACTTTTGACCTTAAATATCTCAAAACATAAAAAATAAATACATTTCTGTTCTGCTATAATAAAAAGCGAAGTTAGTCATTTGCATGTAACTACTTTTTGTTCTTTTTTCGCACTTTTTGCTGTTTTTTACAGCTCTGTATAATCTACAGTTTTTAAAATAAAAATTTAAAACTTGGTAGGATTACTTATATTGTCATGCGATTTTTTTTTTGAGTACCTTGCCATTACGATGCCAGCCCAAGTTTTGGTGTGGAGGAAGAACAGTGACAGAGCTATAAAAATATTTTTTTGAAGAAGTTCTAAGGGTGCGTGTTTTGAGATATTTAAGGTCAAAAGTTACGATCAATGACCTTGAAACCATAACCTGTCGGAAGAAAGTCATGTTATATATTCAATAGAAAGCTCCACTCTTTAGCTTTACAATGGTTTTTTTATTGTACTGTAATTAGGAGAGAAGTTACAGTCATTTGCATGCAGCCACTTTTCGCTTCTTTCGCACTTTTTGCTGTTTTTATAGCCCTGTATTTCGCACAATTTTTAAAATAAAAATTTAAAAATTGGCAGGAATACTAAGCTTGTCATATGTGTCCCTTACACCCAATTTTGTCAAAATCGGAAATGGTGAGGTCACGAAGGTGATTGATCTGACGTGGAATTGCCCATGTACTAATAGAGCAACTGACTGCACCAGTGGCCAAGTGCGTTCTAATACAGCTACTGGTTAGCTGATCATATATGAAAAACTCATTCTGGACACTCTCCGCCCTAACCACTGACGTCATCAATCAACCGTGTGAACAGGTTCCATATTAAAAAATACTCAAGGAAACATGAAAACATCAATTTACGTGTTTGCCTTATCTGAGTGTGTGATTACATTTTCATCTACCGTTTCTCATAACGCTGTTCTTACTAAAATGAAGTGTAATTGCAAAAACTTTAAACTTTTTTTGGTTACAGTTAATTATTGGTTTTATGCGATTGATTGTGCATGTTTGTAGCAAATGTATTCGAACAGAATCAACCGAATTACACCACGTAATTATATTTGACATTGAGGATAACTAAGCGCAATCCCTGTAACGTAAATCTGCAATAACAACTTGGCTACCTTTTTATCTTTTACTGGTACTAATATGTCAATATTGAACTTTGTATTTTCATTATTGATTTGACGAATTACATGCAGCATATATTTTTTAAAAAATGTCATACCATAATTTGAGTTCCATAGTTTTTTATTTTATATTTATATTTTCTAGCTTCAACATGGAAGTTAAATCGGAGTGATTTATGCAGAAGTAATTCATAATATTATTACTAAATAGCATCACTAAATGCTAGACTACTATTCCACAATACTTGCACTTCTTCTGATTGTTATATATTCGTACTTAGCTAACCCGCGATAAGCTTTCGCGCTAGACAGTAGTGGTTCAAAAATTTGATTTATTTAAACTTTGATGATTAGAAAAACAGGCGGTATAAGTTAATATTTTTCGCTGACTTGAAAGAAAATGAAATAATGCTTTACTTTTGTATTTTTATGAAGTACTAAGGAAACAAAACATTACACCTTTATGAAAAATTATTCATACTATAATAAACATTTGTTTCTCCGGTTTTAATGCAATACAAAAACTGGTTTAAATTCTTAAAATGACTTTAGGTCATATAGGCTAAGAAATTTGGATCAAAATCTGCCAGTGGAAAAAAAAGTCAATTAAAAGCGACAAAACTCATAGCAGGATGTAACATGCGATCTACACGTTTCTAACGCAACACTCTAGCCAAATAAGCCAATGCGATTTTCGGATGATTTTTCATTGAAGTAATATAAAATGAAAAACATAATTTTTTTTTTTTTTTTGTCACAAAAAACAATGTGTAGACAGTTTGTCTATTTTTCGTCAATAACTGGCACGATAAGCTTTAAAATGATGGTAAATAAAGTTTTATAAAAAAAAATGAGAAAGTTCTGTTGTTATAAATAAAATAGGCTATACCAGAAATCACCTTAACTTGTCACTAAACGTCACTACGCGCGGAGTCAATAAGAGCTCAGAAGCAGTTAAGGATCTCCTCTAATTCGCCAAGTAGGCTATGACGTTTTATCTAGCTCGTTTTTCATTGGCTGACGTCATGACGCCAGTGTCATGAAACCTTGCAGCGTAGTCTAGAGAAATTCTATACAAAATTTTTGTAAAAATGCCTAGGTCATAATGAAAGGCAGATTTTATATGCAATACACTGTTAAAACTCCTGGTTACACCTTTAAGGGTTGTAGCACCAGCGGCACCCCCTGAGGGGTGCCACTTGACTCCCTATGGCACCTTTGAAAGTTCCATTTGGCTCCATGTGGAACCATATGGGTGTCTTATGGCACCCTACTGAGCCAAATACCTTCAAGGGCGCTATAGGGAGTTAAGTGGTACAGTGGTGGAGTACAACGTTTATCCTTAAAGGTGCCTTATGCAACCTGTAGTTTTAACAGTGTAGGGAACTCCCAATAAGATATTACAAAATATCCCTCCAAGATATTTAATGAACTGCTGGATCATCAAGAGCTATTTCTGATTGGACTATTCAATCATAAGAAAAAATGTTTTATTTCTGTTATTTAAGCTAAAACAAAAGTCTTGTAATTTAACTTTCAGTATAACATGCTGAAGCTCTTAAAAGGCAATTTTCTGACTTTTAGACTTAGAACTCAGAATATTATCTTTCATTTTTTCTATCTTCTATACAGCGTGATCCCGTTTAAATTGCAAAACCTCTATTTTCGCAACTGTAATCATATATGAACTCTCCCAACTGCAAAAACTCTCGGAATAATTGGCAGAGTTAAGCTATTAGAAGTTTAAAACTAGAAAAAAAAAAAGTGAAAAATACCAATTTAAACGTTTTATAGGGCCTAGGCTATTTTTATATGGACCCCCAACTTATATTTGAGGATATATATATTTCACTGAAAAAATAATTCCATCACAAAAAATTTGAAAGGTTTGCGAAAAAAACTCAAGGTTATAATAGAACTCAAAATTTTAAGGGACCGTGCAGAAAATATGATCCAAAAATATGATCTTTTCAGAAAAATGGCAGTTTGTCTAAATAAAAAACAAAATATTCATATTTTTCATTACTAGTTAAAAATAAATGTAAATGTTATGCTATGATAAGTAAAAGCACTCTACAAAAACTTTTAACGATTAAAAAAGCGCACTTAATACAAGCATAACACCCTTGTTAGCCGCTACATCACCCTCCCTCACCCTCTCACAAAAGGGGTAATTGACTGCAACTGTAAAGTCACAAAACGCTGCTTTACTAATATCGATGAATATTGATCGTACTAATGTCAAACTTTTTCTGTTTGAATCGATTTTTCATGCTTTTGGTTTCCCAAACATAAGTTACTGCCCCTGGATTTCGTATTTCTTGATTAGTTTATGTTTTCTCCTCAAACTGCAAGTATCTTAACTCTACACCACTTTTAATATCCAAATGGAAGTCTCCGAAACTAGATGTCTTGAACGTTAACCCATTATGCCTGCCATTTTTTTTCCAAAGACATTTTGTATACTGGTTACAAACACTGTTTAAAGGACAGTAAAAATAATTTTAAAAATAATATGTAAAAAATAATGTTTTTATTAAGGACAGAAAAATCGTCCCTTAAAAGTCACGATAGACCCCAGAGGGTGTATACTTTTTTTACTGATTTTTTTTTTCTGCCTACGATATAATATTTAAAAAGACATTTTATAAGAAAAAATAAAATCATCAATTAACATAAACCGGGAAGCTGGGAATAATTTTGAAAATTTAGTTTTTTCGCTTGAGATTATGAACGATGCAATTTTTAAAAAAGATCATATTAAAACTGCTACAGAATACACTTTATAATGGTTATGTGCTGCAATCTGTTAACGAATTGAAACAATATCAAGGTACTAATTGAACACTATTATTTGGTTGAAATGTTCATTTTGGGGAAATTCAGACCCTTTTTTGGACCGTCCCTAAAAAGGGACGTTAGGCATTAATGGGTTAAACAGGAACATGCTGAAAACAAAGAAAACATTTTTATTTTAGTCAGTAAATGTATATCCTCCCAGCTCTATATACTGGTGATAAGCTGGGGGATATAAATTTGTTCGCATACCTGACGTTTAATTTTTAAAGCTATAATCTAAACAATTTACTTTCAGAAATTTAAATGCCCCTCATAAATTGCCTCGACACTTATTTATGATGAAAAGAAAGCATTCCTAAAATTTTTCACCCACACTATTCCCTAAGGAAGAGTAAATAATAAATTTATATACCAAGAATCCTTTCTCAAATACCGTCTTCGTTTCATGTGACAGCCGCTTTAATTAAAGTAACGCTCCTTCAGTAGCAAATGCGTGAAAGACTTTCTATATCATTCAATTTGGTTTAGCTCATTAAAAATAAATTTAAATCTTGAATACGATATTTAATATTTGGCATAGGGAAAGATATTTCAATGCCGCGAAGCGTCTGGAATAAAATATTGACAGTACTAAAATTTAATTTCAGTAACTACACACACACATCTCAATTTAATATAAATTATATTGGGTTTAAAATAATGAAAGTAAAAATGAACCTTAAAATGTTACTTGTAAAAACATTCACATCTGCAAATATGATGGAGTTTTCAATCAAACTAAGATCTAGTGTCATTTCAAAGCCTTATAAAAGAAGATTGTTTTTCAGAGTGAGATATAGAAAATACATAGTTGTGTACGTTACTCATTTTAACACTTTATACTATTTTAAAAGTTTACTCTAGTTTAAAATCAGAGAAAGATAGTATTGATAATCCTTTAACTAGCATCATCTATGTCCGTTTTTAAAACTTATGAGCAAACTCAGCGTCAT
Source organism: Uloborus plumipes (assembly GCA_038373865.1). Classification (NCBI taxonomy): domain Eukaryota; kingdom Metazoa; phylum Arthropoda; class Arachnida; order Araneae; family Uloboridae; genus Uloborus; species Uloborus plumipes. The sequence continues at coordinate 11,374 of JAXGGA010000168.1, forward strand.
TTTATTGTCAAATCGTTCACACACTTATCCTAGAGAAATGAGAGCTGTGACGAAGGGATAGGTGCTAATGATATTCTAGTCAGAGTAAATCATGTCACTAATCCATTGTTATAAAACATAACCTAAATACAAGGTGTTTCTAGAAAGTTCGGCGAATGGTATGATAGAAACATAACAGAATGTTAATTGTCGATCGCCAATCAGAGTCAATCGCCGATCCTGTGTTAGCATCACAAGCAGACGTTCAGTGTTTTCTGTTTGTGGATGGCCGGCCTGAACTTGGTTCGTCCTCCTCAAATTCCTTACCAGCGCGAAAGCCGTACAAACCAATCACAACACACATTTCCTACTCCCAGCATCCTGCCTGTACACCTGCACTAACATCTCATGCATTTCTGCCAGCGTTTTACCCAATTTAAAGCAGAACTTACTGGTTTGCCGTTGCTCTACGACGTGCACTACTCGGCTTACTCAATTAAACTTATGCCCTGCGCAAAAAGCATCGGGATTAGTGTATTTCGATCACCATGACTTATACATGTGTATCCAGCATAGCATAACACTCAAAACATGAGAGATGGAGTAAAAGTGTCTATACTACAATTACATTCCTAATGTCCCACATGTACACTGTTAAGTACATCTACAGTAGTGCCAAGCGCAATCCAATCAGAACTACTGACAACGTGTTTGGAAACGTCCATGAAAGTATTACTGCCGTGCTAAGCACAAAGTGGTCTCTGCCAATCGAGCTCAAACTGAGATATTACTCTTTCAAGTTTTGCTTCTCCATGTATTAGATTCAGATGAAACTTTTTCAGATTTTTTTAAAAAATACACTGCTCGACATTGAAAATGCAACACCAAGAAGGAGTGGTCAGAAATTCATGCAAATTTTACCGTAGACGCACGTCACTGAGTTATGCAAATGATATGAAATGCGCAGCTCTCCGACGCACGTGAAGTAAGATATAAGAGAATGAAGTTGAAAAGTAGGCTATGTTCATGTTGGTTTTTCTGAAAGACTAATTATCGGAGAAATTTGGTTTTTGTCTCGAAGGATACATGTGATAGGAGGAAATGCCACGCCATCCTCAACGAAGACACTTCCAGCATATAGACGACTTTACAAGGGGTATGGTGATCGGACTGAGAAGGGGAGGTTGGTCCATACGTCAAATTGCAGCTGATACCCACATGGATGCAAGCACTGTGCATCGGCTGTGTCGAAGATGGTTGGAAAGAGGAAATGTAGCCACATTGAGGGGTGCAGGTGCAGCCAGAGTGACGTCAGACCGCTTGGATCGACGGATTCACCGACAAGCTGTGGCGGACCCGCAAGTCACTTGTACGTCGATTCTACAGCACGTGCAAGGTACCCTGGATGTTCCTGTGTCTACCAGAACCATTTCCCGTCCACTGGTTGCACGTGGCCTGCAATCACGGCGCCCGCTAAGAAGACTGCCATTGACCTCACAGCACAGACTCCAACGTTTGGAATGGTGCCGGACCAGAGCGACGTGGATGGTAGAATGGCAAACCGTAGTGTTCTCAGATGAATCCCGCTTCTGTTTGTCCAGCGATAGTCATCGCATACGTGTGTGGCGTCGACGTGGAGAAAGATCGAATCCGGCAGTAACTGTGGAACGCCCCACAGCGCGACAACGTGGCATAATGGTTTGGGGCGCTATTGCATACAATTCCGTATCACCTCTAGTTCGTATTCGGGGCACTATGACGGCCCAACGATATGTAGATAATGTACTGCGGCCGGTGGCAATCCCCTACATTCAGGGTCTGCCAAATGCATATTTTCAACAGGATAACGCCCGGCCTCACAGTGCTCGAATCAGCCAACATGCTCTACGAGGTGTACAGATGCTTTCCTGGCCACCATACTCTCCTGACTTGTCACCAATCGAACATGTGTGAGACGTGATTGGACGCCGTTTGCAGAACCTGTCACTGCCTGGTTCAAAGTACGAACTGTGGCAAATGGTTGAAAGGGAATGGAGTGCCATCCCTCAGGACACCATCCGCAGGCTTATTGACTCCATGCCTAGACGTGTTTCTTCGTGCATCGCTGTCCGCGGTGGTCCTACTTCTTACTGAGCCGACGCCGTCCTCGCTCTAAATTTTGCTTATTTATTTTGAAATTAATATCACTTATTGTTCCATGCTGTCTCTGTCTTCTTACCAAATTTCATCAATTTCTGACCACTCCTTCTTGGTGTTGCATTTTCAATGTCGAGCAGTGTATTTCTCGTTCTCAAATGACCATATAATTTTGTATTTAGGTAAAATACGTCACAAGGAGCCACCTGGTGGCGATAACTCAATTTTGTTAAAAAGTGCAGATGCGACTTTTGTGCTTAGCATGGCAGTGTAGTGATTAGGCCGTCACTATTGCATACCTCACAGATCCACAACATGCTTTATGATTTTGAGAGCTATGCCCTTTCATAGTCGATCCCTTTTCCTAGTCATCTCTGGCACTTTTATGGCGCAACGAAAGGTAGCCAAAATCACGAATCTTGTTATTTTGCCGTACTTATTGGAACGTACCGAACTTATTTATCAACAGTATGATCTCCGTGTGCACACGTTATTCCTAACTATTTTTGTTAAATTCTGTGCAGCACTTTTTGTGGGATAGATAGCCCTATAGAGTGCATTTGAATACTAAGGGAAGATGTTAGCAACGGATGCCCGAATGCCAACATTTGGAATACCGACTATTTAGTGTGTCAGTTAAAGGCAATTTGACAAGGAATTCCACAAAACACCTTTTGGGCACTAGTTCAATTCCCACTACTCTAGATGGCAACTTGTATTCAGGCCAGATGTAAGCCTGCGCTTTATTGTTTAAACTGTCAATATCTTTCAAAAAGGGTTCATTTGATCGGAAACTAAGATAAGCTTTTTGTTTTTTTTTTTTTGTTTTTTTTTTCCTTCTTTTTTTTTACTTTTTTTTTTTTTTTTTTTTTGTCGTGCCTTTTAATTTTATTGTAAGCATACAGTTCTTTCTTGTTGCGGCATTTTTTTTCTTGAATAGAGTGTACTAAGTTGTGAGCCATTTGCCGCACAAAATAACCTTCAAATTTGTAATTTTCTTTTAAGTAAAATGGTACACATTTTGTACGTTTTAGGTTCTAGTTCTTAGCATGAAGGTAAAAATCATAAAATATGCATTAAAGAATCAGAAACGTATACTGCCATGTTAAGGCGATTTGACTTTTAACTTTTGCTGTCTTAGTTTCAGCGGAAACCACATTTGAACGAACACTTTTACAAAAAATCTAAAGTAAAATAAATGGCGAAAACACGAATGAAAAAGAAAAATGAAAATTAATTTAGATGTTGCTTTTTACCATTCCACTGCAGAAAAAAACGCTTTGTCTTTCTTAAATCAGAAAAAGAGTAAAGAGAATATAATTGCTGTCATTGTTTTTATGACTTATGTAAAATTATATGTGTACGATTATTTTACGAAATAAACAATGTTATTTACACTTGTATCATATCTGACACTTTGAAAAAATTCTTTGGATGAAGTTATACCTTATAATCTGCAAAGCACGAACTGTTCGAAGGCTATTTCTCTAAACAATACAAATAATAATAGTAATTGATCATATTGTATTAATCATCAATTGATGATAAATATTTGGATGATACTTTTTTATACAAACACTCAACGAAACGAAATGCTTCGCAGTCTTTCGTTTCTGCATAATAAAAATGCTAATTTACTTTATCATCAGAATTCATTTCCTTTCACAACTTTCACTTGCTACAAAACCACCTAACTCAGAAAATTGCTTTAAAATTATAGTTATTAGTATATCCAATATGAGTGTGTCGTCCACACTATATTTAAACGCTCTAACTGAAAACTCTATTTTTATTCTCGAAATCTTTAGTCTACAAATTTCTTTGTTAGTTTCTTTGGGGACATATCCTATTATTTACTCCCCACTATAATTTGTTGCTAGCGTCTTCCGGCAATGTGTGCAATAATCGAAAATGTATCTTTCGTTTCGAGTTCATTTCTTCTCACACGGGCAAACAAATCTGATTTAAACTAAAGTATTTCATTAGAACTCTGAATATAACTTTCAGTAGGGCTGTATAGTTTAAGAAAAAGTTAGGTAACTATTCCCCTGCTTAAATGTTTAGAATAATGATATTTCCTAAACAATTTTATATATTTGTTACGCGCGTTTATATAAGTAGCATTACATTAATAGTAACACAGGAGAGTCTATTACGTGAAGCTAAGTTATTAATAAACATAAAAGCAATGAGACAAATTATTTATTTACCCTCCTTGTGGGTTTGTCGATTTACAATGTGCAACACATTTCTCGAGAAAGACTAAGCAAAACGAAGTATTTTTCTTGTAAAATTGAGAACATTTCTCAATTTTGTTCATTTGTTAGATTTTTAAGCATATTTCAGTAAGTAAAATTTCTTGTTTTTTGAAATTTGATGAATTTATAATACAAAAAGTACACTAAAGAATACAAAATCATTAATAAAATATTTTTCTGATAACACATCGATTCTGATTGCTGAAAGTCCTTAATAATAGCGAGTGCTGTCAAATTCTAGTAGCTCGCATTTATTCAGAATTACGCATCTAACAACTAAAAAAAGTGCAACGAATCATCTTCATTATTATTTTTTCTCTGATCACAAGTTTGGGAATTTTACATGTGAGTTACAATTTATGTTTAGCTGTATTTTAAAGAAGTTTTACTCATTGTAAAATCTGAAAAGCCGTTAAATAAAAGTTAAAAAAAATCCCCTTGAAAATTAGGTATTGATGCATTTAGTTTAGGAAATTTTACTGCCGTGCTAAGCAAACAATTCGTAAAAACTGAGTTACTGTCAACAAGTGGTTCTTCGAAACGTATTTCACCTAAATACAAAACTTGATGGTGGTAATTAGAAATTGAAACTTTTTTTTTCTAAAAAGTAGCTTCTCAATGAAATATATAAAAACGAAAAACTTTTAAAAGAGAAAGAAAGAGACAGAGAGATAGAGAACAATTTCTCAGTTTGAGCTCGTCTGTAAATACCACTTTTGTGCTTAGAATGGCAGTATACTCAAGCTTTCCCTCCCCCCTTTTTAATCAGCAGTATTGTAAATAAAGCACTTTCAAATTCATATAGTAATTATTTTACTAATGTTTTTTCGTTACCTTTTTCAATTATAATTTTCTAAACTACTCCATAAAATACACTTTCCAATTAATTATTCTAAATTATTAGGAGCTGAGAGCTTAATGAATTCGTAGTAATTTCACCTACACACTCCACGGGTATGGCATTTTGTTTAACCATGTTATATATACAAAGCGTTTTATGGGGTTATTATATCTAGAGATGAGAAGCATGAATATATATATATATATATGGGCAATTCCAGGCAACATGGAAACTCTGTGTTAAAAAAAAAATGTTGAAAAATTGTTTTAATTTTTTTTGGAGGTTCTCTATATTGATTGAAGTTTACAAATTAGAAAAAAGAAACTTCAGGTGAATCATTTTCTTTTTGTAAGAGAGCTTGTTCTATGAGCTCACAATCTTGTAAAAGTCTCTCTCTGCTAGACACAATTTTAAATGAGCATATTTTATTGGTTTAGCCTGTTTCCACAATTTAATTGCATTTTTTCCTGGCAGATTTATTCGATAAGAAAACAATTATTAACTGTACATTTTGAAATTTATTCTTAAAATAATTTTTTAAAGTAGTTTTTAAACCATTAAATTTTGTGTAACGTGAGTCACGAAAACTTAATTTTTTTAATATTTCCAAATTTTATAGCTTATAAATGAATTTTTTTTTCCTGTTTCTCCTACTCATGTACATTACAAAAAAGAATTTATTGGCCAATTTAGAGTGTTTTGCTTTTTTATTCAAAAAATAAGGATGTTTATTTTGTAACGTGAGTCACGCGAAAAGTGAGTTACAGTCAATACAAGCTAATATTAACTTCTTAAAAGTATTTAATATGCCCTAATGGTATTTTAGGGTCTAAAGAGAGGGTTAGCACTTGTACACACCTACATATAATTAATAATACTGATGAAATTAAATATAAATAGCGTAATTTTAATTCTTTTAGTGTTTTATAATCTTTCAATTAGTGCACTGGGTCTCAGTTTTGGCCTTCAGCTTTCCAATGTGTAGCATGTGTGTTTATGCATGCACATATTTTTCTTCCGCATCTAAAAAAGGTTTTTCATTTCAGTAAAAGAAATTTTTAAAATATTTAACGAGTAACCGCAGAATGACAGAAAAGGTGCCGAGAAAAATTGAAGCAAGAAGGGAAGTACCATGCATGTAAACAGAAACATTGTCTCTGGATGAAAGAACGTCTAACGAGAAAAGTCGAAAAGCTAAGGATATTGTCTCTAGCAATTCAGTATAAGCTGAAAAATAAACATATGAAACTTTCAAAGGAAATTTTGGCTAAATTCAAACTTCTTAAATATCACTTCAACAAGTATACAAATATGTAAATACACTAAGGAAGACTTGCCAAAACAAGGAGAAATTCCGTTAATTCACCTCACAGTTAAACTGTAGTCATAAGTGAGTTACTCAATACTCATCCGTAAATGTAATATACATTTGAAAAGAAGATTTCAATGTCCACCGAACTCATGCTGAAAAAATTATTTATCCCAAGAAAATCTAAACGAAAATGATTTAATAAAGTAGCTTGAGCGAGAGAAAAAAAAATATATCTACATATAAAATTGGAACATAAGAGAAATTTTAAAAGCACGGTCAACATCTCACTTGCTCTTATTTGAGATGCTCAAAATTTAATTATTCATCAGTAGTGGATGAGAAAAGTAAGGAGTTTGAAGAGCCTACTTCTGACAGCAGTCAACTAATTTTACAGCCATTATGCAACATTAAATGTTATGATTGGTATCAGATGAAATGTAATGGTGTGTAGTATCCTGTAAAAGTTTTCAGATGTATGAATTCAGAATTTGAAATCAGTACAATGCAGACACAGAGGAAATACGAGAAGCAGTATAAAAAAAGACAAACATATGTCTTGGAAAATTGAATTGATGAATCCACTCTGTGACCGTTCAGAGGGGTTAGATGGCAGCTGCTAAGGAGAATTTTAACCCGAGGTCTATGGGACAAAAATTCGTGTTGCGAAAAATTGGCCGTTAAGAAAGGTGACCGCTCAGAGAGGTTTTAATGTATTTAAAACTGATCAACTAAAGAAAACAAGCCATTAAGCATTAATTTTAATTGAATTTAAGTGAAGTCTCTCAATAAAATTTTCAAAATAAGATGTAAAGTAAAAGACTAAAACGGAGATGTAACGTGAGTCACGAAACTATGTAACGTGAGTCACGCTCAACATATTGATTAACTTAATTAGTGACTGCAGAATGAACTTTATTTTCGTACATATCATAGCTTAGAAACATATTTTGTGCCATGAATTTTATTATTCTGAAAGAGCAGGAATCCTAGGTTTTTAATTATCCAAAAAACTTGAGTTCCTTTTTTTTTGTAACGTGAGTCACGATGCTAAATTAAGGTTTAAACACCATCTATTTCTGTTGAAATTTAAAATGCTGACATCCATAGGTTCTTACTGCATCCCAGATGACTGTTAACAGCTTTATTTAAATCAGGCATGGTTATTTCTTTTATATATGTAACATTTACTTTTGTAAAATCGCGTCAAATTGTAACGTGAGTCACGTGGAATTGCCCATATGATGGTAGGCTCCAGAGGTGGTTTTATGTAGCTAACTAGTGTTTGCCAAGTAAAGTGAGTGGGCCAAATAAGGAAATGTGGACCAAAAAAGGCCACACCAATTATCCCCCGTTTTTTGAAATAGGATAGCAAATCTTCACTATATAGAAACTTTCTCGTAATGAGAAAGCTGAACTGACTATAAAGTGTTATCAATAAGCATTTCGCTATACTAAAAGGCAAAAAAGTGTTGCTGCAGTTATTACCAAATTGTCTCATCTCATTCTACAGTAAAGTTTGTTTCTTCATAGTTCATTGTCGTTTAATAGTATAAACAGTTATTCATTGTTTTAGAACGCCTACTTTAGAGAGTAAACGAATTCAAAAAGAAAAATGTCGTTGCGTACCATAATTTTTTCCTGTAGTTTGATAACTCTAGATAAGTATGCAACCCAGAAAGGTCATTATTGGCCTTAATAGGAATCCGATGTCCTCATTAAAAAGCTGAAAGACGGGATAGAGGATGGAACCTTGCTTCATATTATGTTCATATGTGCAAAAACTGTGGGAAGTAGTGACCAAAAAATCAGAAAACTAAGATTTATGGATATCCCGAATGTGACGATTTATCTTTGAAGTAAATATAGAATTTTTGATGATATCAAATGTGGTTTGCATGTTTTAATATTGATAATTAAGAATTTTGCTGTTTAATAGCACATTTTGACGTTTTTTACAGTTGACCATATTGGGGTCCGTGTTCCCAATAAGACTAAACCATTTTTTAAACCAATAAAAACATAATTAAAATTTACGTGCCGAATATACTAAATTTGGAGGCAGTTGAATTTTAAATGAACGAGGTGTTAGACTATAAGCCTCACGTTTACCTTATTTGGCTCACTTATTTCATACTTTTCAATCATCTTTTTGATAATGCTGCTAATAATTACTTATTTTGCGAGAAAGTGTACTTTAGCTGAATTTATGTTTGAGAGTGCCTCGACAAGATGCATGCAATTTGTACCTTTAACGTTAATGTCCATTATCGGAAGTAAAAAGGTAAGAGCATTGCATACAGGATTTGTCAAAAAAGTAATGAACCTTTTTTTTTTTTTCAAAATGGATTTATTACTCAAACATGTAATAAATGCACTTTGATAATTTTCAAAATAGTCTCCTCTTGTGTCTATACACCTTTACCAACATGTTTTCCATGCATCGTGGGCTCTCTGGAACTCGCTTTTGAGAATATTGTTAAGCGACCTTATCGTGGTTGTTTGAATGTTGTCTTGGGTTTCCAGATTTTCTTTCAGCTCCCGTTTCACACTTGTGAACGAGAAGACTTCAGGGGTTATAGGGTGGCTATGCCACTGTTGAATCACCGAACCGGATCAGATAGGGGAAGAGATTACGGAGGTTTGACTCGGTGCATTGTGATGGTGGAGTCTCTAAGACGATCTGAAACAAATCGATTAACATCTGTTTTCGGCAAATTTAATTGTTCTGACATCAAATGAACACTCATTCGGCGGCCTTCGTTCATTATATCTCGCATATGAGTGACATTATGGTTCATTGGCTATGTTGGTGACTTCCCAAAAATCCCTCATCGGTTCTTTATCCTCCTGAAACGACTTGAGCTACTTTTTAACCTGAGAGTATGGCAAGCAATAATCCTTAAAAGCCTGATTGAGCAATTCAAACTTAGCCTTCGCCGTGTTTTGAAGCTTGACGTAAAATTTTAATTAGATAGCGTTGTCCCAAAGTTTTCTCAACCCTAAACATCGACGAAGTTCTGAGCTTTCAAATCCTCCCTACAGACCCGGTTTCCTAGGAGTGAAATTGTCGATCTCTGGCGAGGCGACAGACGCCGCCGCCTTCTGCGCATGCGCCTAAGCCGCAGAGTGACGTCGCTTCATGCCACGCTCCAATCAAACTGGTTCTGATTCCAGCGTGCGTCGCGCCCGGCGTCAGCGACGATTCTAGAAAACCGGGCCTTCACTTCCAACCGGTCGCGAAGGTGTGTACTGTATAGTCGCGTAGGAAGAAATGAGGCTCATTACTTTTGGGACAAACCCTGTACTCTTAACACGTTGACTGCCATGCTACAAAAAATTCGTAGCATATAAACTGAACTAAAAACTGGGCTAGTTTTATGAACTGGCACCTTCTCAAAAGTCAAATATTCATATTAATGTGAGGCACTAACCATACAGTATTTCTGGTAAACACCAGAATAGCCCCGCCTGGTTAAATGCCCCAATTATTAGTTTTCATAATTGCACACAGTGCACTGGTATGATTTTTTTCAGGAGTGGTTTTCAGAGAAGTGTTTTTAATAAAGTACAATAATTTTCTACTGATTTGTACCAATAATTACAATTTTCAAGGGAACCTAAAGGAAAATGTGGCATATTTAGCATCTGATCTAAGTACTTTTAGGAACTTTAATATAACCAATAACCATTGTAGAGTTAAATTTTCTGAGTAAACAGAAAGATCATAAGAAAGGCTGTTGATTGCGGTTATATGGGCTTTCTATTTGAAAACTCGGGGTTGAGGCAAATAACCTTCATAAAAAGGATGTGTCCAGCACCTGATTAAAGGGTTATTTGCCCTACTGATGACCCTCGTGGGTGTTCCCCACTCTAGATATAAGTGCATAATACTTGTTCAGATAGTTGCACCAAAAAGTTGCAATGCTGAATCAAAGACGAAAGTTTTAGAAACATAAGCGCTAAAAGCCGCAAGTATGAGGCAAACCTTTGCAAAATTTTCCTCTCCAAATTTAAAGCTAATTAAAATTTTAATTATATTAATATATTATGATTTGCCTCTATTTAGCTAACTACTACCACTTTTCTCAATTATAGTTAGTTTTATAATGTTGTTTTAAGTGGAACATTATCCTGGTGGAGTGGGCCTGGTGGGTAGACCTAAATAAAGAAAGTGTTAGGTATTATTTTCCAATTTTCATTTACACATTAGTTTTCATAAATGTCTCCACTTAGGTAAGGTTTGTTACAGCGATTTACTATAAATTCAAATCTGTACAAAAACAGTAAATCTGTCATCTACGAGCTAACTCAAAGTTGATTCGGTCAGCTAAAATGACATGCTACGAATTATATCGTAGCTGGGAGTTAACTTGCTAAAAATAATAGAAATATGTTATTATATAATTGCTTTACTGGAAATGAATCTGTTCTTTTGAATTTTCATCAATCTAATTATTAAGATATTTTTAATGAGTTAAAGTTCTGCCGTAAGATAGCGATACAAAATTTCTGAACTCCTTGATCAGAAGCTAACAAAAGGCAAACACTTTATTTCTCCTAAACTGTTCAATCCAGAGGTGAAATAGAAAGTTGTAGTATTAAGAGTACATTAAATTTCAACTAAACTATTGCTCAGCTTCAATAAAGGATGTTCAGAAAAAAATAAAGAATTAAAGAGAAAATCGAACTAGTGAGCTATCAATTTTCTATGATAATCTTCGCCTATTGGGACAATTGTCTCTGATAATGACTTTTAACAAAATGAGAACTAATGAGAAAAGAATTTTTGCTTATGTTTGTATTATGTTTAAACTAAAAATTTAAAACCTAATATGAATTTTAAAAAAAGCCATTTAGCTACAGTTATAGCCCAAACCCATCATCTCTCTAGAAAATTTAATGAGCCAATGTTAGCTTTAAGTAAGGAAACTCAGCAAAACTCAGAACATTGGTGAGAGATCGGTTTTCTAGCGCGTCTTAAGTTTTTCAGAAATCATATGAAAGCATTTCGAGTCACTTTGTAAATCAGTTTAGTTCAATAAAGCAGCAACACATATACAGGATAATGATTTTCAGTTTATAAAGTGAAATAATTTTTAATATTATTATGTCACTACATTCAATACTGTTGTTTGACCTATATCAATTAAAACTTGTTAAGCTTAGTGGGCTTAAACTAATGTTCACATTTTTAAGCAATTAGGTACACTGCAAAAAAAAAAGGCGTTGATTTTACAATAAAATACTGGCAGCTGAAGTTCCAGTTTAGAACTGTAAACTTTGCAAAAATTAACTGTAAAATTCCCAGTAATATACTGTTTTATAAAGAACATTTATTGTAAAATTTACAGGGATAAACTGTAAAATTCACAGAAATATACTGTTTTATATAGAACATTTATTGTAAAATTTACAGTGATAATCTGTAAAATTCACAGTAATATACTGTTTTATAAAAAAACATTTATTGTAAAATTTATAGTGATAAACTGTAAAATTAGCAGTCATATACTGTCTTATAACGGAATTTTACTGTGAAATTAACAGTAGTAAACTGTAAAATTAGCAGTAATATATTGTTTTATAACGGAAATTTATTGTAAAATTTATAGTGATAAATTGTTAAATTAGCAGTGATATACTGTCTTATAACGGAATTTTACTGTGAAATTAACAGTAGTAAACTGTAAAATTAGCAGTAATATATTGTTTTATAACGGAAATTTATTGTAAAATTTATAGTGATAAATTGTTAAATTAGCAGTGATATACTGTCTTATAACGGAATTTTACTGTGAAATTAACAGTAGTAAACTGTAAAATTAGCAGTAATATATACTGTTTTATAAAGGAGTTTTACTGTGAAATTAACAATAGTAAATTTTAAAATTAGCAGTAATATTTCGTCTTATAAAAGAATTTTTACTGTGAAATTAGCAATAGTGAACTGTAAAATTAGCTGCAATATGTTGTCGTATAAAGGAATTTTACTGTGAATTAAAAAATGATAAAATGTAAATTAAGCAGTGGAATACTGACTTATGAATTAAGTGTCCGATGATATTTGCCCCCCTTCCCCAGACAAACTCATCAGTAAATAGTGATTTTTGTGTTAAAAGGTTTATTTTTAACATTGTTGCTTTTCATGACCAAAATTATTTTCTTGTATAGCTAAAACACTAACGAAAAAGAAATCAGATGGTTTTGTATGTTATAAAAAATCAGACTACATTACATAGGCAGTACTTGCTTTACGTTTTTCTGGCGTAAAAAGTAGTTTCCTTAGGATTTGAAAGCAAATAATGCAGTTATTTTTGCCTAAAAACATTGATACTGATAAGTATGCGGTTTAATACTATTTACTTTTACACTGAAAAAGCAATGCGATACCCATATTTTATAGTACTACTTTAACGAGAGTTAGGTTTTTTAACTAAAAAAAAAACTATTACTGTTATAAACTTAATAACATGAACGCAAGACGTGGTAGTTTGCAGAAGCAGGATGAGCAAGAGACATATAGTAAAAATCGTTTTATTTGTATAATATACATCTTAAAATAAAAAGAGAGCTCTCTGAGCTAGTAAAATAGGCATTAACTTTAGCCGTCCATCAAATCTCGCCCAGAATCAAATCTTGAGTTAATTATATAACTAAAAGACGCCACCTAGGCAAATTTACATAAGCGAAATCTAGATGACACGTTTCTTTTCAGTTCGAATTCTTTCATTCGGCCCCATCGGACTGAAAAAAACTACAGGAAATATCATAAAACACAATACACAACTTACAACATACCATACAACATTTTCAAAAACTGCTTACGTTTCTTATTTGTAATTGGTTTTGTAAAATAATCTGCACAATTTTGATCCGTAGGTACAAATTTTAACTTAAAGTATTTTTCTTTTCACAATTCTCTAAAGAAATGATACTTTATGTCAATATGACGAGTACGCTTGTTTTCTATTGGAGAGTTTGCAAAATCTATCGCCGCAGTATTATCAATAAATAAAGACGGTTCCTCGAATTTAATTTTTAAACCCAAAAGTTCACTGCAAATTCTCGTAAACCACAAAATTTCTTTAGCTACATCTACTAGAGCAATGTACTCCGATTCCATTGAGCTAGTAGCAACACAATTTTTGCTTTACAGTTCGCCTATTAATAGGTACATTATGTAAAAAGATTACATTCCCGATAGTTGATTTCCTATCAGTTAAGCATTGTGCAAGCGATGCATCGGACTAACAACTTAAACGAAAATGTTTAGCCCTTGACAAGTTTAATCCCAACGATTCTGTATCTAACATGTAATTAAATAACTTAACTAAACATTTCCAATGATCCATCAAAGGATTCTGCTGATATTGAGAAAGTACATTTACTGCGTACATTATGTCCGGTCTTGTACGAGTAGCTAAAAAAGCCAGATACCCTAATAAATTAGGATAAGGTAAATTTAAGGCAGCTTAAATTTTGAACATTATTTGATAAAAATTCTTTCACTATAGGTAAACTTACGAAACTTCTATTGATCCAAATAATCTGTTTTTTAAAATTGAAATATAATTTCTTTGATGCAAAATAAACTTATGCATTCCGATAAAATTCAATTCCTAACAGTTTAGAAGTTTTGCCTACGTAATTTAAATTAAATTTTTGTTTCAGTCAATGTCAATATTAGATTTATACTTTTTCCAATATTATTACTTTTTCCAAAAACAGTCATATCATCTACGTATACAAGTAACAATATGTTTTTACCTTTCAGCATGTATACACAATTACACCAATTTAATCACACAAAAGCAAAAGAAATGAAAGCCTTGTCAAATGTTCGAAACCAAGCCCTGCCAGATTGGTGTAGTCCATAAAGGACTTTAGTGAGCTTGCAAACCTAGTCTGGTTTTCGTTTTGAATTTAAATAACCGGGAGGTTGTTTAGTTTCATAAACACTTCATTTTTTAAGTCCGCATATAAATAGGCAATTTTTACGTCTAATTGGACATCCCTCCATTTCAAAATTACAACGAATATTGTAAAAAATAAACGTATAAGGGAAATATCTAGTATTGGTGCAAAAACTTGCGTCGTATTGGTGCGTCGTAAGTTTCACGTCCCTGAGTGTATCCTGACGCAACCAATCTGCTTTTAAATGACTTAACTTCCCCTTGATGGTTAAACTTTTTAGTGTACACCTAACTACAACCAATTATTTTAACATTTTTATCGGGTGGTGGTACTAATTTCCAAACTTGGCGTTTTTCCATCATGTATTTTTCTTTTCATTGCGCGTTCCTAATCCTGCGATTCGAGAGAGTTCCGCGCTTCCATTACATTTTTAGGAATGTACACTAAATGTACTTCTACTTGGTCAAAATTTCCAGTTGGCCTAAAATTAAAAAGTTCTTTCACAAATAAATATTATTCTTTTTACAAAACTTCCTTACATTTTTGATGCAATTGAATTTACGATCATCATTTTCAAGTTTGTAAAATACGTCTATTCGCGATTTATCTTTCCTATTCTGTTCGAAGCGAATCCACTTAATTTTAACTGAATTTTTCGATCCCAAACTTTTTAAATTTTTAGTATCCCCTGTCTTTCTTTTTCTGATTCTTCAGAGGTTTTTTTCATGGCTATCTGAATCTTCAGACTTAAGTTTTGAAAGAGAAGGTTTTAATTCTACGTTTTCACTTCCATTATCACTATCACTTAAACTGTCTGATTGATATTCAGCAACTTTGTTTTTTACATTTCTAACAATTTTATTTTTCCTTAAAGGTACCGAGTTCTTTTGGCCTAGGATCACGTCCATTGCAATTTTAGTTTTATCAAACTTGACATGAATAGTTTCAATTACTTTACCATTAGAATTAAAATAAATTCGGTATCCTTTCGTATTTACTGTATAACCAACCATAACGCCCGGTTTTCCTTTAGGTGAAAGTTTATCCGTTTTTTTGTTTAGGAATATGAGCATAAATAACAGCCGAATACCCTAAAATGTTTGACACTTGCAACTCTTCCATACCATAACTCAATAGGACTTTTACCTATAGGAATTCGATTTCTTACATGTACGTAATGAAATAGCGCTTCAAGCCAAAATTTTGTTGGTAACTTAGATTCTATTAACATTGCACGGACTGCATTCATTGCGTAACCATTAAAGAACTCTGCAAATCGATTCATTTCCGGTGTCATTAACACAATTCTGTCATGATTAATCCCTCTTTCTTCGAGAAATTTCCCAAACGCCTTGTGACAATATTCCACCCCATTATCACTGCGAACACATTTTAATTTGCAGTCAGTTTGGTTTTCTTCAAATGAAAGAAATATTTTAAACTTTGGAAATACCTCTCACATTGCCTTTAAGGGATATATCCATACTCAACCTGAATATTCATCTATTATTGAAAGATAGTACGCATAACCACTTTTAGTTTTAACTGGAGCCTTTCCCCACAAGTCTGTGTGAACGCGGTCTAACAAATTTTGAGCCTTCACTACATTTGATTTTTTAAAAGATGAGCGTTTTGATTTAGCCTCTTGACATATTCCACACATACTCTTATAAATTGGAATTTCTGGTAAATCATTTACATCCCCATTCTTTGAGGTATGATTCAATTTATGATAATTGCAATGAGCAAAACGTCGATGCCAAAGTTCAATTGTCTCACTAGAAATTACGTTTGCTGCAGGGTTTTCTAAGTTACTTTATGGCCAAATTAGTTCAATTACATAAAATTGATTGCCTTGCCTAAATTCAAACCATTTGTTATGATCTGCGGAATAAATGATAGCCTTACCGTTTTCACAAACAGTTTTGTAGTCATATTTATCTAACATAAGACCTGAAAACAAATTATGTCTAAGATCGGGAGCATACAATACATCTCTCAAATTTACTTCTACAAATTCCCCATCACATTTTACAAGAAATTTTAACGTACCAACGCCTTTAATAGGTGTATGAGAATTTCTAGTAGCAGCAGACATATTTGTTCTTTTATTTCACGAAAGTTTTCTAAATGAATCTTATCATTAACAAAATGATTTGTCGCACCAGAATGGTAAATAAAGTTACTATTAATATTTTTTTACAAATCCTACATTACAATCATAATTGGAATTGTAAAGTACATTTGACATTAGATTAAGATTTACGTTAGATTCAGTAAAACAACCTTTCGAATTTCACTTCGAATTTTTATTCGATTTATTTTTACATTTTAGTTTAAAACAATTACGCTTTAAAAGTCCATAAAGACCACACTCATGACATGGACCTATTTTTACAACATTATCTTGTTTTAAGTTATTTTATCGAAATTAAACTTTTGCGCATTATTTTTACAGTTCTCATATTTTGTTACAAATACAGAGTTTTCTTTTTTTGCTCTTATCATAATCAATTAAATTTAACCTACTATTTTCTAGTAGTAAAGCTTCGGAGATTTTTTCAACAGTAAAATCTTTATCATCAACAGTATACAATTTTTGAACAATTCTGTTGAATTTATCTGGCAAGTCCCTTATCAATTGAAAACATATGTATAAACCATCTATCTGATGATTACTTTCATTACAACGAGTAGCAGATTACTTTACCCTCCCAATAAACATTCTAATGTTTTCAGATTCTGTATCAAATGTAATACGAAAAATTTCGTCGAAATTTCTCACCAGTCTTGCGCGGGATTGCATGTCGAAATTGTTTTTGAGAAGTTTCCATGCCTCACTTGAATTTACCATATCGTCGATGAGTTCTTGATAATGTTCGTCCAGATAGCTATATATAACAAGGAATACGCCTTTTCGTCCAGCCGATAAAATTTTGCCGCTTCCTTCAGGTCTGCAGTCTTTTCATCTGGTTTCACTGAATCTCCGGTGACGATTTGATAGCTTCCAAGTCCTATGAATGCCGCTCGCCATCTTGGCTGCCCAGCGTCTGTAGTTTAGCCCGTCGAATTTTTCAACATTTACCCGGACGTCTTCTACGCCTCCATTGAACTCGGCGATCTTTTTTATTGATAAAACAGCAGTCCAAAGGAATTCGAAATGTGTCGACTATTTTCATTACAGTAATTTTACTTTCGTCTCTGCTCGAAATAACTAATTGCGTGGCATAGGCCCATGTTCTCTGGTAGTTTGCGGAGGGTGCATGAGCAAGAGACGTATAGTAAAAATCGTTTAATTTGTATAATATACATATTAAAATAAAAAGGGAGCTGTCGGAGCTAATACAATAGGCATTAACTTTAGCCGGTTATCAAATCTCACCCAGAATCAAATCTTGAGTCCATTATATAACTAAAAGAAACATTAACGCCACCTAGACAAACTTACGTGAGCGAAATCTAGATGACACGTTTCGTTTCAGTTCGAATCCTCTCAAGACTGTTCATTTCTAAATGTAGTCTGTACTTAAAAAATAAAAAAATAAAAATGTTTAGAACGAAGTGTTAATACAACTTTTAAAAATTTCTTAGAACAATTGCAGTTTCGGCATGAAGCAAAACTTTTTCCCCCATAAAAGCATTCCATAATAGGAAATATATCTACTTTGTTACTTTACTATCTGTCCACCCCCCCCCCCCCAGACACACACACTTTGCCTTACTGAGCAGTTAAAATTTGTAGCATTACAAGTGGACTACTTTACAGTATTCGCACTATGCAGACAACTGATAGTTTAATATTTTTAATTTCCTTAGAAAAAACCAAAAAGCTGAAAATTATTACCGAATTTATGTTTATTCTTTTAATAGGTTCAAATGTAATCTCTTAATAAATTGGAAATATACATAGTTGGATTTTCTATTCTGATATAGTTGGGAAAATTGAGCTAAAGAAATAAATGGCATTGGCAATCAAAGCTGATGAACAGAATGTTGAAAATAAATGTTCTTTTTTTTTTTTGTTTTTCTGCTAGCAATGCATTTAGCAATTGGAAAAAAAAATAACGGAGACAAAAACTTTCCCTGTGAGAGCGACATGGTAAAGTGATCTGACTTACTATTATAAAATAAAATCATGCTGAGACCCATATTATGTTCATTTAAAATTGTTTGATTTTTAAGCTGCTATACCTTTAATAATAGAACAACTTTATGGATATAGTTGCTCTTTTTCGCTGACTTAATAATACTTTGTAATTCTGGAGACTGTGAAATCAGAATGGTGAAGACGGCAAAATCTCGAAGGTCATGGATTTGGAAAAAATTCTGAATTTTGGTCGATTCGTACTAGATATGTATTAAAGTCTCGCGTTTTAACTGCATTGTTCCTAGTTTAGCTGCAATGAGTTCTCAAAGTTTTTAGTTTAGCCCAGAAATGCAATAACTTTCCATTGAAAAAAACTAATTTCTGATTATTTCTTACTATTGCTTGCAGTATGAATGAGCTGAACAGTGGCGTATCCAGGAATTGATTTTGGGGGGTGCACATCGAACATCGACACTGATGAGAGAGGAAAAAAATCAAGAAATATGGTGAAACTTTAAAAACTCAGTATTTCGATTTAATTTTTTCTATTGAACGTTGCTCAAAGATTTTTTTTTTTTTTTCACAAAAATGAATATCATGCAAGAACAACAAGGCGCGGGTACATCGCTCATTTTCCTCTTACATTTCCACAATTACAGAATAACAATTAGTTTTGCTTCTTATTGTCGAAAACAGAAAATAATATGGCAATATTTCAGTGTCCATAAAGTATTTTTCATTGAAAAAACCTGAAGCATATTTACATGAAGGTTACATGTTTTTTTCAAAATTCGGTGCCACCATTTTTTACAGTCTTACAAAATCTTGGGGGGTGCATTGGTCCCTTGGCACCCCCCTGGATACGCCACTGGAGCTGAATACATTCAAAATATAAAATAAATCTCCCTGCTATCTTACATTGTATTGAAAAGAGACGCCAAATGTGTTGGAATGTCAATTACTGTGCCAATGCTTATAGTTAAAAAGAAAATGCGGTTGCAGTTCTGTAGCCAAACAAGTAAATTTAGACTTATTTTGTAATCGGAACTATGCACTCAAACCTTTTTACCTAGGTTCATATCTAATATAAATCGACCTGATAAAGGAAAGCGGGGAGTTTTATTTTAGCAATAATTTTTTCCTTTGGCTGTTCAAATAACACAAAGGAGAGTATTACTATTTCTTGAGGACTTACAAGTTTCCCAAAGTCAAAATAAAGTATATATTATCGCTCAAGTCCATTAATGTATTCTTAAACTTTATTTTATTCTTAATGCTTCAAACGTTTGTTTACAAATAATTTTAAACTCCCACTTGTGCTCTATTATTATAACTATTTTAAAATCTTTTAGTTTAAAAATTGCTTTCATATACACTAGGTGGCCAAAATTATCCGGACACTTTCAAAAATTCACATTTTTACATATAGCTCGAGAAATAAGTGATCAATTGTTCCTTAACTTTAGTCATACAAAATATAGGCTTCAGCGAACATTTCCCAGTTGAAATTAAATTACCCTTGCATTTGGGGGATGACAAGAAAGGGGGTTGAAAGAAAAACCGCATTTTGACCATAACTCTTCGAAAATAGCTCGAAATAAGCTATAAATTTCAGTAATTAATTAGCATACTATGTATAATTACTGTACAAATTTTTATGAACGTACCACTCTTACTTCCGAAGATATGAAACATTTTTTAAAAAACGGCAATTTTATTTGAAGGGTTTTCGCTCAGAACACGCAGAGTTTTTGATCAAACCTTATCAAAACTTCAGGAAAGATGACAAAATACAACAGAAAGAACATACTAAAACGGCAAATAAAAATATTAAAAATACGATGAGATATGAACGTTAAAAGGAAATAATTTTTCACGGCGCATGCGCGAACGACAGAAATTTATAACTACAAAAATATTGTAGCTTGGTTTATACTGCATCTTATAAAAAAAGTTCCAGTTGAATATCGTAAAAATTAAAAAAGATATCAGCGATCTAGTGAGCTGTAATTCATTCATTCGCAGACAATACATAAATGGCGAAGGGTTGTCCACAAATAGTGTGGTGACAATCGAGCATTTTTTTTCAATGTTGAATTGTATACAGTTTGAAAATTTATATTCTGCATAGAAGTCACATTTCGCCTTTTCGGCCAAAAAGACCTTTTACGTTGGTGGCCAAAAGTTATCCGGACACCCCTGAAACGCTTGTTTTGAACGATGACGAAATAACCTTTAATTTAAAAATAGAGCTCTTTGTGGACAGACCCTCAATGTTTATGTATTCTCTGCGAATGAATGAAATTCAGCTCACTAGATCGCTGATATCTTTTTCAATTTTTACGATATTCAACTGAAACTTTTTTTATAAGATGCAGTATAAACCAAGCTACAATATTTTTGTAGTTATAAATTTCTGTCGTTCGCGCATGCGCCGTGAAAAATTATTTCCTTTTAACGTTCATATCTCATCGTATTTTTAATATTTTTATTTGCCGTTTTAGTATGTTCTTTCTGTTGTATTTTGTCATCTTTCCTGAAGTTTTGATAAGGTTTGATCAAAAACTCTGCGTGCTCTGAGCGAAAACCCTTCAAATAAAATTGCCGTTTTTTAAAAAATGTTTCATATCTTCGGAAGTAAGAGTGGTACGTTCATAAAAATTTGTACAGTAATTATACATAGTATGCTAATTAATTACTGAAATTTATAGCTTATTTCGAGCTATTTTCGAAGAGTTATGGTCAAAATGCGGTTTTTCTTTCAACCCCCTTTCTTGTCATCCCCCAAATGCAAGGGTAATTTGATTTCAACTGGGAAATGTTCGCTGAAGCCTATATTTTGTATGTCTAAAGTTAAGGAACAATTGATCACTTATTTCTCGAGCTATGTGTAAAAATGTGAATTTTTGAAAGTGTCCGGATACTTTTGGCCACCTAGTGTATTTTAAGTGCTATGCTAACTTTCTGCTCTAAATTCCATTTCAATCCTAAATTACCGTTGATTGACAGTATATTCTTAATAGTTTATAATTGTGTTTTCGTTTGACTAAGGCAAAGTTAAGATT
This sequence comes from Uloborus plumipes, assembly GCA_038373865.1. Taxonomy (NCBI): domain Eukaryota; kingdom Metazoa; phylum Arthropoda; class Arachnida; order Araneae; family Uloboridae; genus Uloborus; species Uloborus plumipes. The sequence goes on from JAXGGA010000168.1 coordinate 32,966, forward strand.
TTGCAAAAAATACATGAAAAAAAATTATTTTTATGAAGTTTGTTATAAGGGCGATTCTCTGTAAATTTGTCATTTTTTTTAAAATACAAAATCTGTCCGGCTGTGTATTTTTGAAATTTTGTATAATTATAATACTATTGTTTAGCAAATGAATCTATTTCTTTAGTTCGATTCAAGTTGGAGCAATTGAAGCTTTTTTGATAAATCATGGTAGGGGATAAGTCCCCTGCCTACGCCTAGTATTACTAGGCAAGGGACTGTGTATTCTCACTTTGGTGCGTAATATCTGCGAAATAATTACATTATAATTAGTTGCGAAACTACCTATAAATTTAGGCACAAATCGTGGACATAATATCTAATAAATGTTTCATAATTGAACTAATTAACATTAATAAAATCACTTACCAGAGGACTTTTCGCGACGACCCAGATGCATACCTTCATCACAAATGTGGCTCTGACACTAAACAAAGTGGCGTTTCAACACCATCCTCAGCAATTTCGACAAATTCACACTGATTCCGTTTACCTTCACGCCAAAAAATATTTGCAAGAGTAAGAGATTTGCAAGAGTAAGAGCAACTTTGAATTTGGGTCAGGGCACTGTTTGAAAATACTCCAGATAGAACTTACATGAAAATATTAAGTTTCAGGCATACGTAATTAGACCGTATTGCAAAAAAAAAAAAAAATGTATAGTTGCATCATTCTATATTTAGATATTAATTGCCAAATTTATGTAGAGTGTTAATAGGTTTTTTGAAACATTATCTTTAAGTGTTAGACTATACGATTGGGACAGCCAGGGGACTGTGTTTTTAAGATTTAGATAATTTCTAGAAAAAAAAATTAAATTGTTATCCGTCCAAATATTATTGGGCTACAAAGTACTAATGCTTTACTTATACTAAGAGAGATAAATATTTTATAACACTGTGTTACTTTAAAAATGCTCGGTCCAGACTACGACTTACAAGTTTACAGAGACGCGCCCATAGTAGCTCTGAAACCATTTTGCTATTGACCTACACTACATGCAGCCACAGGCGAAAGCTTGTCAGAATGGCCCGTTGTGGCGATAGTCGGTGCGTTGTTGTAGCGACGCATAGCGGAAGACAACAAATTTAAACTGCTTCAAAACCTTTTTAAAAACTAGAATGTTGCGGGAAATCTTTGTCAAAGCATACAACAAGTTCGGAATTGGCCTGGTATCGGACATAAAACACTCAATTCTATTTTAGGTATACGTTAAAAGTGTTCAAGAGGAAAACTACTTGCTTCGTAATCAACCTTAATTCTAGATCATGCTGAATCGTAAAATTCTAAGTTTTATCACTTAAATTTCATGAAAATAAAAGTAAAAACTAAATTCCCCAATGCACTTTTTTTTTATTTAGGATTAGTTTCTGCAAGGTTTATTCAGTTATTGACTATTTTTATTTTGACACATGCTTTCTTAACATTAACCCTAACAGTGACACTAAAGTGAGCAAGACTGAAAAAAATGCACCAAGTAAGTGCTCAATGCAAAAGTTTCAAATTTTCTAAAAAGACTAACGGATTTGGAATGGATTTCAAAATGAAACTCTGTAATACATGATGTCAATAAAGAAACACATTGCAAATAAAAGCGATAATGTTTAGATATTTTCTTTTGATGACAATACAGCTGGCTGTGAAATAATTTCGAAGTAAAACCAGTTTTTAACTCAATGGATCAGAATCGTGTAGATAGAAAAGACAAGTTTTATTTTGCTGAGTAAAATGTTTGACTCTAGCAACTGAGCAGATTTGAACTGCATGTTTTTACTTTGATTGATATTAACTCTAATGTTGAAATACAATAGATACTACTGAGTTTCAAGTAAAACATGCGATTTACAATCAAAGTCCTGAGTTCTGCTTATACGATGTAAGTGCTGAAGCTCTTTACAGTTTTATCTCCTCTATATTAGTACCTCACATATCGTCACTAGTATTTCCCAAATGAAATAGCTCCACTATCCAAATACAACACAAACACAACAAAAAATAAATAAAAACAAATTCATGACATTATTTCAGACAGAAAAAATAGCTGTATCCATAAAGTTATACTATTATTAAAGGTATAAATGCTTAAAAATCAAATAATTTAAAATGAACACAGTTATGAGTTTCACCATGATTTTATCTTATAGTAAGTCAGATCTCGAGCAAAAGTTTTAGTCTCCGTTACTTTTTTTACAATTGAATCGGTGAGTGCATAAACAACGTAAGTCAAGAACTTCAAATTGTTCAGGAGAGAAGAAAAAAGTCTTAATTCCAGCATTGTTTCTACGGTCAACTTTCAAACAATAGTCCCCGTATCTTTTGAATTAGTAACCGGACTGACGTAATTTTTGACCTCAACTCGTATCTGGCCTCCCACAGCTTGTTTCCACAAAAAACGAATTTTTGAATATTTGTGACTGATGTTGTTTTTGCACTCACCGATTCAATTGCTAAATGCATTGCTAGAGTAAAAGAAATAACTAAAAAGGAACATTTCTCTTTTTTAGGTTCTACTTTTAATTGTACCCAATTTTTTTCTACTTTTGGATACTCATTTTCAACTTTTGTTGATCACTTCAGATTACTAATTCAAATTATTTCTTTAATTCAATTTTCAAAATATCTCAATATCGATAATGCAACTACGTATATTTCCAATTTATTAAGAGATTACATTTGAATCTGGCAAAAGAATAAACATACATTTGGGGTAATAACTTCCAACTTCTTTGGATTTGTTTTATGATATGTGTTTATTAAGAAATTAAAAGTATTAAACAATTAGTTGTGTCTGCATACTGCGAATACTGTAAAATGTTCCTCTTTTAAAGCTTACAAAGTTTAACTGCACAATACAGCAAAGTGTGTGCGTGTGAGTGGGGGAGGGGGGGGGGAATATAGTAAAGTAATAAAGTAGATATATTTCCCGTTATGGAGCAAAACTTTCTGAATTACAACTTTTACGAGGTAAAAGTTTTGCTTCATGCCGAAACCGCAATTGTTCAAAGAAATTTTTAAAAGTTGCAGTAACACTTCGTTCTTGATATTTTTCATTTTTTATTGTTAAGTTACAGACTACATTCAGAAATGAGCCGTATTCTTGCGTTTATGTCATTAAGTTTATAACAATAATGAAAATTTGTTTAGTAAAAACAAACAATTCTCGTTAAAATAGTACTATAAAATATGGGTATCGCATTTCTTTTTTACTGTAAAAGTAAAGTTAATAGTTTTAAACCGCATATTTATCAGTAATAAATATTTTTATGTAAAAGAAACTTCAATATTTGCTTTTCAAATCCTAAAGAAACTACTTTCTACGGCTGAAAAACTTAAGGCCAAGTGCTGCCTATGTACTGTAGTCTGATTTTTTGCAACATACAAAATCCCCTAAATTTCTTTTTCGCTAGTGTTTTAGCTATAGAAGCAAATAATTTTGGCCATGAAAAGCAACAATGTTGGCAATAAATCTTTTAACACAAAAACCACTATTTACTAAGGTTTTTTCGGGGGGGGGGAGGTAAAGGGTGCAAACACAATGCGATTTCATCAGAAAACCGCAAAACCCACTCCCACTTATGTGTAAATACATTGATTTCCCAAAACCAGGGGGGGGGGGCAATCGACCCCCACCTCTGACCAACCTGAATGACGGGATTGTGTTCGAAATTAACCTTTTAACACAAAAATCACTATTTACTAATGAGTTTTCCAAAGAGGGGGGGAGGGTGCAAGCACAATGCGATTTCATCGGAAAACAGCAAAAACTATGCCCACTTGCATGTTTTTACATTGATTTTCTCAAAGTCGCTCGAGGGGGGGGGGGGACAATCGACCCCCACCCCTAATCCCCCTAAATGACGGGCCTGTGTTAGAAATAAACCTTTTAACACAAAAGTCACTTTTTTTCTTTTGAGTTTTTCGGGGGGGGGGGGGCAAAGGGTGCAAACAAAATGCGATTTCATCGGAAAACAGCAAAAACCATGCCCACTTATATGAAAATACATTGATTTCCCAAAGTCGGGGGGGGGGGGGAATTGACCCCTCCCCCCCTCGCCCCGCTAAATGATGGGCCTGTGTTCGAAATTAATCTCTCAGCACAAAAATCACTTTTTACTAATGAATTTATGGTTTAAAGCTGTTAATGGTTTGGCATAACTCATTTATAAGGCAATATATTACTATTGCTTTCACAGTTAATAAATGACAATTTGACACAAATAGTATAATACTGCTAACTTTATGGGTAGTTACGGTTAATTTTACAGGGCAAAGTCAGTTATGAGACAGTATACCATTGCATCATTTACTGTTATTTTCTATGAATTTCAAGGTACACTTAATTCAAAAGACAGTTTTCCAATGCTAAGTTTACAGTTTAACATTTTTTAATTCGCAATAAAATTCCTTTATACGACAGTATATTACAGCTAATTTTGCAATTTACTATTGCTAATTTCACAGTAAAATTCCTTTATAAGACAGCATATCACTGCTAGTTTTACAGTTTATCACTATACATTTTACAGTTTATCAATGTCAATTTTACGATAAAATTATTTTTTAAGACATTTTACAGTTTCTTATTGTTAATTTTACAGCTTGGAAATGGAACCTCAGCTGCCACTATTCTTCTGTAAAATTTACGGGATTTTTTTGCAGTGTAGCACCGAATCGAGTATACTGCGCAGTCGCGGGTTAAAGCAGATAACATTTTCGCTCTGTTATTTGATGAAACAGTATAAAACTGTAGATAACAGCAGTATTTTAGTGTAAAATCAACAACCATTTTTTACAGTGTATAACAATATATGCATAGGTTTATTAACATAAAATGCTGATCAACGATTAAAAAAAGGAAGGTTCATTATGATTTATGAAAGAGTGAATAAAACTAACAGCTGTGACAGCATTGTACTTACACTAAAGAACACTGCGGGGGAGGGGGGCACATGTGAACAAAAATGACATTTGTTAATTTTTCATTATTAATATGAGATATAAAAGAAACAAGTGCTATAGATGATAAATCAAACATTTGCTAATATTTTCATGCAGTTACCTCTCTGCTTCAAGTGAATTCCAGCCCAAAATATTAAGTCTAAAATATGATAAATTTTGTTCACATCTGCCCACAGTAGGGGAGTAGTTGTAAACACACCTGGGGCACAAGTAAACACGGATACATAAATTTTACGAAATATACCTAAGCGTGTTTTTCAGTAAACTGTTTATTACACATTAATAAATACTTACAATGGAAATATTAAGATATTTATTCAACATGAATAATTAACTCTAATCAACGAACATTGCAGCCTTCAATTTTTACAGAAAAAGGAACAGAAGATGCAGCTTGACATGTGCCACTTAAAATTGTAGATGTTGGTAATTTTAGAATATCATCAGAGCGATGTATCATTTGTTTCTGGAAACAAAGTTTCGTAGTGATGTTTGTCTATTTGGTAGCGAATTCTATGAGAACAAAGTCATTCAAAGCTACATTTTTCTGGTCAAGGTTGACTTCAGCAAAAATCTCTCGATAGTTGCGGTCTTCAAAACTAATGTTGGATTTACTACACTGTCACTTACTACAATTTTTGACTGTTCCTTTTTCAACAGTTTAGCAAGTTTAACTTTCTTTTCTTTACGACTTTTTCAGATTTTAATTAAATATCGACTATTAAATTATTCAATATTTCTTTATTTGACTATTCAATATAAACAAAGCAACAATTTTTGATATTTTGAAATAACTAAATACCATTATGGAGCACATACGAACTGTCCACATCTACCCCTACATAATGTGTTCACATGTGCCCCTAATCTCAACTTAGCCCTAATTGGATATACATATACATTTTTTATTTCACTTTTTTTTTTAAATACTGCATACAAACTTCCCTAATTAATGCTACTTTAAGATGGATTAAGTTCAAATCACAAAAATAAAGTTTTGGATGTGTTTGTACTCTGAGAAAGGGACCAAAGAAGTTTATTTGCCTCTTCCAAATAAGAAGAACTTAGGATAACTAAAAAGCAAAATAAATTAGATTTGAAATTTCAGGCAGATATAGTACTCGTTCTACCATCTACATAATTGTTTCTCAGATTTTAGCCTTCATGTTAACTGGGTAATATATAGTTTGTTTACATGTGCCCCCTTCTCCGTTTACAGATTTAAATAAATATTGGTTGCAATCGATGATTAAGAAAACATTTGAATCTCAGTATTGCTTTATTTATATCAGAGAATTAGGAGTTGTTAACAATATCTTAACGGGAATGTCTCATTCAGATTACACGCATTTTTGGATTGAAAAAAAGTTTTAGGTACAAATGGATTCTCAGGGGTTCTTAAAAACTGATCTGCAAGTGTATGTGCAGAAAGGAATAAACAATGCATTACTACATTTATATAAAAGTTATTTCAATATTGAAGCATTTAAAATTTAAGCATATAATGTAGCAGTCCTTTTCATTTTATCTTTCTCGCTTTAGTAAATAACGCAAACTAACAGTATATTTATTATCTAGGGCACATAAAATATTCTATTGTTACAAACTTCCTTCAAAGCAACGGATAAAACATACTGAATAATTTTCTCGTATTGGAAACTTGTAAGAATATAAAGCTCGCATGTGGATGAATTATGATTAGGTGTTTAGAATACATTCACAGCAGTTACACAGAACTCGAGCTTGTTTAAGAAAGAATATTATTGAAGATTCAATCGATGAAGTACTTTGAAGTGAACAAAAGAACAACAAAGTAATATTGCAACAAAATACACATTCAACATTTTTTTATTCAATTGGGAACGTTCCAGTGTTTATTCTGGACATTACAATGCAAAATGCATTTCGAATATCAAGTTAACTTTTGTCACTATCGATTTTCATCATGCACTTCACATTGTATTTTATCAGAGGAAACTTAATTATAACATCTGCTGTATCTTCTGCCATTAGTTAAAGTAATAAATCATAGAAAACTACGAGAGTTTTGCCTTTCGGTTTACGAGCTGTTACTTTAAAATAAAAATGGAGTGATTACCCAGATTTTGTGCTTTAGTGTAAAAAAAATCACGTGTAATATCTAAATTTACATATCGGTCGGTCATTGACTGGCACATCGCAAATTGGCTATGCTTATGAATAATGCATTTTATCAAAATTTATTCATAAATCATATTTGGCTATGCTTATCAAATAATCAAAACGAGAAAACGCAGCAGGTGTTTGATAAAAATCTGAATTCGGTACTCTTTCAGCCATAAAACTAACTCTCATAGTTTATTCATAATTATTTTTTGTATATTGTACCATTTGAGAATAAATGAGTTAAAACTAGTCTTGCATAAAGTTGATTTTTCCAACTCTTTTTATGCGATGTGCCGCTATTGGCACTTGTAAGCAACATACCATTGCAGTGATGCCTTTGGATCTATTACACTCTTTTAAATATACATCAAAACATACATAAAAAAGCAGTAAAGACCTTACATACATATTCTTAGAAACGTAATATTATAAGTATAATTTCAGCAGAATAAATTATTTCGGAACAAAATATGAAGTAACTTAAATTACAGAAGCCGGCTCAACACCATCAGATCTTTGTCCTTCATAAATGTTTGACTGGTTGATTGTAGATTTGACTAAGCACTCTTTTGATTACTTTCAATGCTCAGACTTTCTCAATAATTTGTTTTATATATTTTAAGAGCAAGAATCTGAGAGAGTGTCACGCCTGTGATTCATGACCTCTCAGATTTTTTCCAAAAAATTACCAAATGTTTATTATCTTATTGAAAGACCAAATCCAGAATGTTTTGCTCTAAAGTTGAGTTGTCTAGTTTTTATGGACCCCTAAAGTTGAAGGTGCGGCATCAAAAATTAAGCGGATTTTCAAGACATGGAAATTGCTGTGAGCCAAAACTCTTACCAGGAACTGTTTAACTCCAATTTTCTTTTTGTATATGGAATATAGAAGGTTGAAACTTTACAAAATGAATGTTAAATTTGTGGTAAGTTGTTGCCGTAAGGTCAGTGAAGGCCCTCAAAACAGGGCATTTTTGACGTTTTTTAGCGTTTTTGAGGTCCAAAAACAGCTTGTACATTTCAGTTGGCACGGCAAACGTAGTGTCGATTGAAAGACAAGTGTAAGCACTTTAAAATAATGTATAAATAACCGAGGAAAGTTCAACGTGCTTTTAGTTGCGTAAGGCCGAAATATGAAAAATGTCAAATTTTACCGATATTCAAACGGTCATAACTTCCTCTGCCAACAACATATTGAAATATTTTTTTCGCCAATGTCACTCTATTCTTTGTCTTAACAGAACAGTTGAGTCCTTTGAGGCGAAATGTGAAAAATTTTTTTACAAAAAAATTATTTTTTTCTGTGCATTTTTTGTAAAAAAAAATTTCACATTTCGCTTCAAAAGGACTCAACTGTTCTGTTAAGACAAAGAATAGAGTATGACATTGACGAAAAAAATATTTCAATATGTTGTTGGCAGAGGAAGTTATGACCGTTTGAATATCGGTAAAATATGACATTTTTCATATTTCGGCCTTACGCAACTAAAAGCACGTTGAACTTTCCTCGGTTATTTATACTTTATTTTAAAGTGCTTACACTGGTCTTTCAAACGACACTACTTTTGCCGTGCCAACTGAAATGTACAAGCTGTTTTTGAACCTCAAAAACGCTAAAAAACGTCAAAAATGCCCTGTTTTGAGGGCCTTCACTGACCTTACGGCAACAACTTACCACAAATTTAACATTCATTTTGTAAAGTTTCAACCTTCTATATTCCATATACAAAAAGAAAATTGCAGTTTAACAGTTCCTGGTAAGAGTTTTGGCTCACAGCAATTTCCATGTCTTGAAAATCCGCTTAATTTTTGATGCCGCTCCTTTAGGGGTCCATAAAAACTAAACAACTCAACATTAGAGCAAAACATTCTGGATTTGGTCTTTCAATAAGATAATAAACATTTGGTAATTTTTGGGAGAAAATCTGAGAGGTCATGAATCACCTCATAATGCTAGGCGTGCCTTTTTCTCAGATTCTTACTCTTAATGCTAAAGCCTTGGTTTCCTAGAACGCGACAATCGTCGCCGACGCCGGGCGCGACTGCACGCTGGAATCAGAACCAGTTTGATTGGAGCGTGGCGTGAAGCGACGTCAATCTGCGGCTCAGGCGCATGCGCAGAAGAAGGCGGCGACCGTCGCCTCGCCAGAGATCGACGATTTCACTCCTAGGAAACCAGGGCTTAAAATACCAAATTAAGAGACATGCTGAGAAAACGTCAAAAAAAAAAAAAAAAAGGCGGAAGTACCGGAAATATGTAACCACCAAATTTCGCAGAATAGTATTTTCATTCGGACTAATCAAACGAATTGATTTAAAAAATGTGCAGAAAATACGTGTCAGTAATTTTGTTAAGAAAACTACAGTATTGCAATTGGTAATGTTTCGTGTAAAAAAAAACACCGCTGAAAATGCAAAACACAAGCAGTCATGAGCAGTGGGGCTATCGAAGTATAAATTACTCTCCAACATCACAGGTTATAAAGATATTTTAGAGAACGTTGACTTATTAAAAATTTGGTTTATCTTATATTTTACTAGTATTGATTTTAATCCCTTATAAAAGCAAATGTTGAGCGTTTTCGGTTATTTCATCACGAAAATGGCCATCGTTTTTAATACATTTTGACCGGAAGTTTGTGCAAAATGTGGGAAACATATTACAATTTACAGTGGTGAGAATATTTCTGATACCTAAAAGCAAAACCTACGGACTGCAGAATTGATTCTACTAAATGGATACTTAACTACCCTTCAAGTGGCGTTGGTGTCTTTTTGATTTATGCCTCAAAAGAGAGAATTTTAAAACTTATCTACGAAAAAAAAAGATTTGAAAAATCCAATCCGAAAATCTTGTTCCAATGCAAAATTGAATATGTATGCTCTAGTACGTGTGTTTGTGTATGTGCCTTATTTAGTTATTTTTCTATATGTCTCACTCTAAAGCAGAAAAAAGCAAAGAAATAGAAAATGATCTAACGTATATTTCAAGCTTAGTTGCGATGTCTGCTAGGTAAAATGTCTTTTTAAAAACTTTTTCATAAGCGTATTACTTAATTACCAAACCATAGATTTTAAATATTCAAAACAATTAGTAAACCATGTGTAAAAAAAACCCCAGCAAGAATAGAAAACTACTTTACATTTGATGTGAAAATAATCTACATCACTTTTAAGAAGCTAAGAAAAACGTCGAATAGGAAACAGCTTGATTTGAAAAACGAATTAAAAGCTGGAGTCTAAATTGATCAAGTGAAAGTAAATTATGAACTCAAAAATTACATTTTTCGTTTTTTCGAAAGACTTTAATTGAAGTTAATGAAGCATTTTCTGTGAAAAGCTTGAGTATGAGAAAGCCGCAACAAAAAAGTTTTCTAACCGGGGTTATTTTGCAACATCTGTCACACTTTGTTGCATCATAAATGATCGCTTTCTTAATTTGATAATCATTGAACTTGATGGTTATAAGTAAAATAATTTTTGTGTATGGTATTTTAGTCCAGTAGTAGTCAGTTGGAGCGGTTTTTTCCTAGTTCATTATAAGAACAAGTAGTTTAAGATATATATTTTAGTAATTTCAGTTTTATACACTTAAGTTGCGATAGACGTGAGTTGAAAATGCGTGAAAGATTTTTAAATTGCTGCGAAATATTCATTTGTAAATATGTCTCATATTACTAGGTATTTGAAAAGTTCTAAGAACTTGCAAAAAAATTGAAATTTCACTTGCCAAGTAATAACAGAAACAAAAATTATTCCTCGAAATAAAAACCATCATTTTAAAACATTTTCTGTCATCGATCTGCAAGCTTTCAGATCTAGTCAAAAAAAAAAAAAAAAAACACACACACACAACTTGCATAAAAATTCGATGAACTTTTGGGGTAACCTATTGCTTTGATATAAGCAGTAGCACTCTATATAATTTCTTTACATAAGATATTTTCTCCCTTAAATATTGATTGTCACACATTTCACGTTATTTAGTCTCTGCTCATGTTCATTTAGTCAATCTTGTTTAGCCGCATAAAATTTATGACGGTTGTTTGAGAGGTTAACAGTTCTAGTGCTTTTAAGAGTATAATCATGATATATTCCTGGAATAAACCTTATGGTCATTTTCATTCGCGCACACACACACACTTGGTTCTTCCTTCAAACTGCCAGCAAATTAATTAATTTCTTTTTTGAAACGCAAACAAAAAACTTTACCAAAGCCTGAATATATTGAGCGTGCTTAAGACAGAAATGCCGTGACTCAGCCGCTTTTCTGTAGCAGGGATTTTGAAAGCTTGGGTTTGCAGGGTGTTCAAAAAATGACAATCCATTTTCATCACAAAACTAATACATTTCTTTTTTTACATGTGTTTGAAGGAATGATCTTCTTAGAAAAAATAATTTTGTCAATTCGCGATTAATTTCGTTGATGTCAACAATTTTTGAAGAAAATTAAGCACAAATATGTGTAAAACCAAACGTCCAGAATATAACTTGCGGAGTTCTATTACGACCTTTAATTTACTGGTCTCCCAACTATCCGAAGCCTTCCAAAATTCCTCCATGTTTATAACAATGTAAAACTTGCATCTGAGAAAAGAATATTTCCTATCGTTCCGTGTTATTAAAAGTGATATATTTGCTGAACCTATTTAAAGCGCAATAATGACTGCATATTATTGGCTAATTATAAAAACCTTCTCATGTAAAACTGGCAGTGTCCACCATTACTACCACTTGTTTAGTATAAAATGATTACAATTTCTAAAATTCAGAACTAATTCGTATACAAAATCATTTGCCACTATAATAAAACTACTTTTTAGACGCTAATGTGATCTAAAGATACTGCAACAGCCGAACTTCTCACATAGTACTATCTTATCGATAACAATCCAGTATCTAAAGATATTGGGTATTTAAGATTTTTTGTTTCTTAGCCCTTTGTAAAAGAATGGACAAAAGGTTTTTGACACCAACAAATCTACCGAAAACATGGGATTGAATCTATCCCATTAATACTGCCAAGAAGTAGATATCCTAAACATCTACTTCTTAGCAATATTAAAAGGGGCCGGAACTCATTTGATAGCAAAAGCATTTCCACCTTATATTAACAAATATTAACATTTAGCAGCCGATAGCGTAAAAAAGATAAGATTCGACCTTTGTACTACGCTTTTATCAAATGCTTAGCGTAAATGGCTGTATTTGCTGATGTTTACGTCCATGCAGAGTTTCAAGTTTTTTTTTTTTTTTTAATTTGCATAAAAATAATTTCATTTCATAGGATAAAAATTAGCATATTGTGAACACAATGGGTTTTTTTTTTGGGGGGGGGGGGAGGAGAATACTTTTGCGCCTTATTTATTCTCTACCAGTTTTGTGCTTTTGAGAATATAGCTGTAAAACGTAATTATAATTACCTGACAGCTTCCTCAGAAAAAACGATTAAAACTTTTTTGTTGTTGACATACCTAAGTTTTAGTTCAATAGTATATAACATGAGTTTTGAGATTTTCTCTCTAATAAGCGACTGCAAAATTAAGGGGTTACAGTACCTTTCTAACAAATTTCTTTAATTTAAGTGAAAAAGTTAATTCTTTGAAATATTTGTTTCTGCACTTGTTTAAAAATCAATAATTTATTTTCAAACATCAAAAATTTTGAAAACTTTTTTTGAAAATTTGAAAAATGTAAGAAAATTTCAGTTTTTTTAAAACCCTAAGACTTTTTTGTTTTTGCACTAATTTCAAAATTTCTTTTTGCGAAATGATCACAAGGAAAACCTCAACAAATCTGTGCATTCATTTTCTTATATTTTGATTAGAAAATATTTTGTGACCTTTTATGTAAAAAATTCTTAGAAAATTTTGTTCTTCGAGGTTTAACAAACTCTAAAAAATTTTGTAATTTATAAAACGCTTATTCAATGCACAGTTTTGTTAAATATATTATCCTGAGTGCAAAAAATATTGCTTTAAAGTTATATCTTTAATAGAAAAATTCCTTAGCATTTCTAGTAACATAGAAACACTAAAAACTGATCACCGAGAAAAAGCACTTTAAAGTTTGGCTTTTCCATTAGAATACATAGCATGTATGCCCTAAAGTCACTCATAACTTTTTAAATAATTTAGCTAGAACAATGCTGTTTTTTTCTGAGTGTTTTAAATAACTTTTACTTTTGAAATAAGCAATAAAAATTTTTTTGGTCTTTTGGTCATTTTTGAGGTACTGTAACCCCTTAAAAAGAACATTTAGTCGAACGTTTTTATTTATGCTAATTTTTGTGATTCTAGTACTTCCAACTGAAGTTTTAGTTTTGGGCTGAAAAATATTTAGTACCATACAGAATGTTAAACATATGTCTCCGAAATCGCTACAAACTTCTGTTTAATAAAATAATCTGAAAATAGCCAACAAAATCTTAAAGGAAATGAAGCTATGCGTTACAAAATTATATTTTTTGCATTCTAGCAAATAGAATGCATAACAAAGAACGCATATTCTATCTTAAAGTCTAATGTTTGAAATTGTATTGAGAAAAACTACTTTTTCTTCTGAAAGGAAATTAACTGTTATTTAAAAAATATACATAATGTACTTAAAAAAAATAGTAATTATTTGTTACAATATCGAAAAAGCTCTTTGAAAATATTATTTGTCATTAAAAATAATTTAAAGTAAATAATGAAGCACTGGAGACTAAATATAGCTTTATAAAGCACACTACAGTATTCCTGTGATTTCAATTAAGAATATTTATCTTAGAGAGAAATTGTTTTTCATAGGTAAACAAATTGCTGAAGATAAATGTAAGCAGTCTTAGAAAAGAAAAGGTTTAGGAGAACATTGTTTTAATTGTTTTTTTGTATTGTTTAAAAGATTTATGACTAAATAACGATTTTTCTGAAATTTTTCAAGGTAACTGCAAATGAATTGTAGTTTTCTTCTATTTCAGAAACAATAGAAATTCCAATTACTAGATTATTTGGTTGGAAAATTTTTACAGTGGATAACTATGCAAAAAGAAACGATACGAGCCTTTGTACCAAAAACAAAATAAACACTGGTGGCATACAATGCATACACATAATATGGTAAACAAAGTTTTTGCTGTTTTCAGTACTTCAATGCCGTTTCAATCTTTTTTTTTTATTTTTGAGTATAAAAACGTATTCTTATATGTTTTCATGCATGCTTACTGAGGCTTTTGAATATAAAGCAAAGCTATATATTCAAAAGAATCTAAGCAAAGCTTCACATGCGTATATGTTCACATGAAACATAAATACAGTGAACTCTTACTTATGCGCCGGCCCAAGGGACCAACAGAAAAAGGCGCATAAGTGAGAGAGACGTATAAGTGAACAAGCCTATTTAAAACACTAAAACGCAACATGGGTTTTAATGAGAAAATAAATACGTATGTTTCTATCGAAAAAGGACATATTACTACGGTCTGGCAATTACTCTAACGTAATTACACTGATAAATTGGAAACAAAAATTGTAGCATACGTAATTACAAACTGTTCCCTTTAAAACGATGCATAATAGATTTAATTGTCCCTCTCCGAACTCTAGTTCATGTGGAAAAAATGCCTGCCGTGAGCAATAAAGGCGAAAGATTAAAGAGGAAAGTGAACAAAAGTACTTATTTTTTAAAGAGAATAAATTAATTTTTTTACATTTTAGAGAAAATTCGGCGCATAAGTGAAATATTTATCTTTAGAGCGACGTATAAACAAATGATACTATCACTATTTTGCTATGGAATGTGCTGGAACCATTTAAAATAGTTATATAAGTGAAAAAGGCGCATAAATGAGGCAGCGTATACGTGAGAGTTCACTGTAAATATTAAGACAAAATGAAGATTTACACAACCATAGTTTTTTTATGTGTATGCCTAGTGTTCGAAGGTGATATATCACAGGAATTTTGTTATTTTCATTTAGTTCCAAATGGTTCGGTTGTGCATTATTAATTTTTGTTTTTAAATTATTAGTAGTGCGCCAAAAGTTTTTTTTTTTTTTTTTTTTTTTTTTTTTTTTTTTTTTTTTTCCGAAAAATGCGTTGCAGGATCTGACAAATTCCGGATGACTAGAAAAATCTCTTGACCGCAAAAATGTGGCGCCTGAAACATTTCCTGGCTCGTATGATTTTATTCCTTTCTCAGTCTTTGACCTTATGTATAATTAAAGGAATCCTATGCATTTGTTATTTGAGCAGACATTACATTACATTATACCACATGTGATTCTCGTAACTATTGATTTCGTGGTTTATCGAAAAGAGGTACTTGAACTATGTCTGAAAATGCGCTAGCTGATGTAAAAGAGTCCTCATGATCCCTTCAACTACTTTGGGATCCGCAAAATTAATCTGAGAAAGTCAGACATGGAAATGACAAAATAAGTGTTCTGTGTCAAGGTTATAACAGATACTTAATATGTACCTCTTCCCAAAGCACTAAATAATTCTTTTGCGCTAACCAAAAAAAAAAAATAATGATAATACATCCATTTATTTTGATTTCCTAACTTACAATATCATAAATATCATAATTCTGGCACTAAACGGTAGCAATTTTATGTCTAGGTTAAGTTGATATTTTGTTACAACATTTAAAAGATGTGCTGGTACAGTCTGTTTCTAACTATTCATGAATTCCTATTGGAAGATAACGTTAGATGTATCAAATTGCATTTTTAAATCGACTTGAATAAGGTACAATATACTGTCCAAATTTATTTCAAGAAATAAAATTTAAATTTCAGCTGTAAAGCTCTTCATTGCTATATTAAAGAATAAAGTACTTATCAATAAATATAAATGCATACATGTTATGTTCCTCAAACCTGAAATATGGATTGTTTCAGAAGCTTTTAAATAGGTCTCCGTTCAATGTTTATTTTAGAACTTAATCTTGGATCACTTACATTTGATCAAATTTTTTAATATGCTTCCTTATTTTTAAATGTTAAATATAATCAGCGTTTATCAAATATTTCTTTATAAGTTGTACTGATTTATATTATGGATCAATTTCGTAGAGGAATTGTACTGCCACGTTGAATCTATGGCAATTTTTAAAATTCAAACAAGCAAACTCAACAGCGGTGACAATATTGAATCATCCCAAAAAAGAGTCATGTTTAAAATGAAAGCTTTAGGCAATGCGGTCTCACTCGCGTATAGCGAGCTCAGATTTAACTAAAACGCGGATTTTAAAACAAGATCAGAAATACTTTATTGGTACTAGTGATGCACCGATAAGCAAATTGGCCGATTATCGAATTATCGACAGTTTACTAAACGGCCGATTTATCGGCTGAGCCGATTAATGATAAGGATGATTATTTTTAATACTTTCAATTTCGCGATCACTTTTTGTCTTTTACAATTCCGATTAGAGACATAGTTTGTAATTTATTTCAGGGAGATTTTTTTTTTCAATCTTCTTAATTTTCTTACCACAATTTTATCCAACTTCTTAGAACCAACTTTCATATTATTGTCAATAAAATTACATTAACACATTGTTAATTACGTTACTTAGAAGTAAAAGATTTAAAAAAATGGTTGAGTCTGTGATGAGCATTCTAATTTAAGAGTGCTTTTAAGGGAACTTTTTTAATTATTACAGGGAGAGTCGTCATTTAATTCAAGATTTCTATATTTTGAAAATTAGAGGTTAAAAGCACTATGCTAAGGAGAAAAGTATCGAATCATTAAAAATGTTCTGACATTGTCTATATGTGTACTTTATCTTTATTAAATAGGAAAATCGGTCAACTATGAGGATTATTTTACTATTATTAAAATTATTCACCGCAGTTTCTTGATGAAGGTATTCTTAAAAAAAATTTGAAGAAAATATTTTTTCACCGATTAATCGGCAAAATTTTACCGATTAATAATCTAGGCAAAGTGGCAGATTATGGCCGATTAATCGGTGCATCCCTAGTTAGTACAATGTTAAGACTACGGAAGGATAGCTTACTTTTAACTCACAACCCTGGATAGAGCAATTACTATTTATTCGGATATATAAAATGTCTATTTACTTCCCCCTAATTAACTTAACCAATCCTGTCTATGAGAAATTCCTCTAACATTTCGAAGCTGAAAAAGGAGAAAACAATGCGTTAATAATAACAGCGAAAGTGAAAACTTTCAAGTTAAACATACTCGATGACTTGTAAGCTCCAGATCTGAGGTGAAAGTAAATGTTTTTCTGGCAAAAAGTTATTTCAGAGTACCAGAAGACAATAAGATAATTCAAAGCAAATTAAAGAACTTCTTCGTACGTAAATGAAAGAAAAAAGATGAACGTGTATTGAGAATATTTTTTTTTTCTTCTAAAAGTCCATTTTTTCCACTATTCGCTTATAACGAGCAATTATCGGGGTTTATTCAAGCTCGTTGTAATAGTGTTCGATTGTAACTCATTAACTTATTTACTCTTTTACTATTAAATACTGAAATTCGCGAGATATACATATAATGTTATATTGACTGGTTATGTTTTGCAGTTAACTTTGAACTTAATATATAACTTTCCCCTATTTTTATTTGAATCTATTTACAGGTCATAGTCTAATTTTCCACGTTAAGCCTATTTAACCATTATTACATGCACTTATGAAACATTACAGCAAACAAAACATATTATATGACTGAACATAGTGAAACACAGAACATACTATTATAACTACTTTCACAAAAACGGCGACTTTCCAAAAATGAATAATCTCCACAATTACATAATATTTAACAAGTAACAAAGCGTGCTTAGAAGTACGTATATCGCTAGAAAGAAGCGATGCAGTATTTACTAATATTTAAATTTTGTTTAGAAGAACGAGTCGGATTTTTAATTACTTCCCGAAGTAATTTGTTTTAGTCTGTTTCTCTTGAAGTTATAATATACGGCGAACACAGTTACTCTGTCAGTCTTTTTAATTAAAAATGAAAAGTCAAAATGTTCATTGACGTAGCCACGAGACGTTAGAACAGAACAATTTAAATACTTGAAGCAAAACATGCCATAAAAAGAGTTGAGTAACACGCAATATCAACACCAAAACATAAAGTAACGCACATTTTTTTGATGTCTTAATTACAAAAGCAACAATCTGTGACAGACTTATATGAAAAAAAAAAGAGGGAAAAAAGTGGAAATATAGCAATACATCAAAACTTTAGTTGTTTAAATGTCTTACTTATGATAGGTTCATATTTGATTTATTTTAGTTATGAGTTTAAAAGCCTTTTTTAAAAATCTATTAAGGAAAAAAGATATCTTTTTCATTATAATAAATAAAATCGATTGCAAACGATCTTATTTTTGGTTTAGACAAAATTATGAATGATATGCTTCATTCAAAATAAAGTTAAAAAAATTAAAAAAAAAAAAAAAAAAACATTTTCTTTATCAGTAAAAACATTGCATTATATCAGTTTGTTATATTTAAATGTAAATGCGAACAACTTGTTTCTGGTTAAAATGATTCAATTATTTTGATGCAAATGCAAGCCATAAAATCTATGCAGTTTCATTTAGAATAAATGTAAAGCATGTTTATTGCCGTAGTTGTGTCTGTCTTTATTGGCGTATTGTGTTTATTTTGACATTAAATATTAAATGCGTAAAACATATATGAAGTATTACACGATTTATACACATACCGATTTACTGGTTGTATCCTATCAGCAATGGCTTCCATTTGTGCTAATACTTGTCTATCCATTTTGGAACCACACAGAGACTGTTACGGACAAACAAAATTTAACAAACTAAATTGAAAATACAAACACTGGCTATGACGTAACACAACACAGCTCTAGTATACTAACAGACAAAATAGACAAAAATTTAAATGGAGGACAGAATAACTTGAAGCAAAAGAAATGAATCGGTTAGAACAGGCAAATCTGAAATCAAGACAGAATACAATAGGCCTCAAATCTTATCTCGTATCCACGGAAACTACATATTATCAGCTAGGTCAAAGACTGCTGGGGTGCGGAGCACCAATTCTATGATATTAAGGTGTGCGTTGGCAAACAAAATACAGAAGTAAAATTAACGTACCGTTTAAAGTACCGTATTCTTAATTTTCGGTTCATTTCAAGGTTGTATTTTACTATACACTCATAAAAAAGGTGATCTTTTACCATTCGTTAATATAATTTTTAAACCAATTTTCCATTTTAATAAACCAAGCAATATTTGCTAAATGAAGATGTAAATGAATAAATATAACAATAATAAAGTTGGGTGACGTTAATTGAAAAATATAAATACAAAATACACATTTTATCATATTAAACTAAGAAAAAAAATCAATAACATTTAAAAAATCAAATAGGTAATTTAGTTTTAAAAAAAAGAACAGTTATTTTATAACAATAAGTATATCAAAAAAATTCTACATTTTAAAAAGGTAGCTACGTAACGCATTGTATAATTTTAAACATACATAATTAAATTCTAAGTATAGTAAAATAAATACCTTATTTAGTGATTGTTTTATTATAATGCCATTTGGGCCTTAAAAAGATATAATGCTCTTGTAAGGGCGATTCTCTGTAAACTGGTAATTGGCTGTCCGGACTGAGTTTTTTAAAAATAATAAAGTGTAATAAAGTAATTATCATCCTTAATACAAGTTAAGCATTAATACTTTGTGGCCCAAATGATAACAATTTAATTTTTTTTGCTAGAAATTATCTAAGCGCCAAAAACACAGTCCCCTGGCTGTCCCAATCCCTTAGTCTAGCTGTTATAGATAGTATTTCAAAAAACGTATTAACACTACATAAATTTGGCAATTAGTATCTAAAAATAGAATAATGAAGCTATATTTTTCTTATGAAATAAGGTATAATTACGTATTTCTAAAACTTAAAATTGTCATGTAAATTCTGTCCGGAGTTTTTTCAAACAGTCCCCTGCAACAAATTTAAAGCTGTAATACGAAAAATCTATAACTTTTGCAAATTCTTTTTGGCATGAAGTTTAAACTAATCAGTGTGAATTTGCCGAAATCGCCGAGAACGGTGTTGAAACGCTACTTTGCTTAGTTTGAGAGCCATATTTGTGATGAAAATATGCATCAGGGTCGTTGCGAAAACAGTCCTCTGGGAAGTGATTTTATTAATGTCAATTAATTTAACTATAAAACATATTAGTTATTATGTCCACGATTTGTGCCTAAATTTATAGGTAGCCTCGTAACTAATTATGTTTTAATAGTTTTGCAGATATTACGCAACAAAGAGCAAAAACAAAGTCACCTGGCACAGTCCCCTGCCTAGTTATACTAGGCGGGGGACTTACCCTCTATCATGATTTATCAGAAAAACAAACTTTAATTGGCCCTTTTTCAAACCAAAGTAATAGATTCATTTTCTGAGCAATAGTATTATAATTATACGAACATTTCAAAAAACAGTGCCCGGACAGATTTCGTGTAAAAAATGACGAGTTTACAGAGAATCGCCCGTAAACAAGTTTATGCCCATATTCTTGTGACTATTCGACTCTCTGTGAGACACTTGAACTGCAGAGGGAAACCCTCTTTTTTTGATTGAAGACGGTTTTGACCAGTGACTTGGCTGCCGTTTCGTTTCGTTTCGTTTCGACCTAATGCCCAGGTTTTTGATGAGGACTACAATCTAGTGTTTTGCCTCCGTTACATATGATTTTTATTACATATATCTTGTACAGACAATGTATGAAAGAATTACATCACAAAGGAAGGAAATTACATCCGGAGCGATGACTTGGCTGTCTAACTGAATGTCAGTGTCTGATGAATATGAGCGTTACAGTTTGGCTCCATTCTAACCGTTGACCTATTTGAACTTGAGGCATGTCACAAACAGACCTTAATTTTTCCAGGGCAGCTAGATAATTTCTTAAGGCCAGTGCAAACCATTTTTTTAATATTTCAGTTGTTCAAATAATTATATTGCGTCTATATTGGAAAGTTATGTGCATTAATGAAGACGAAAACAGTTATGTACATTTATTACATTTTTTTTCCGGAAGCCATCAACTTCAACATACATGAGGACCGCGTGCTATGCGCTTTGCCTCCTGACAAACACAGGACAGATTTACTTTCTTTCTCTCATACAATGTTTCATAGAGAAGAACTGAAACTTGAAAAGTGCAAAATCTAGGTATAATGGTGAGATGAACAATGTTCAAGATGGAGTGAATCGTACTGTTATGAAGACAATGCCCGACCACATGCTTAAGACTTCAAAATAATTCTAGTCAGTCTAGGAAATTCTTTCGTATCCATCATATTTCCCACAGTTTGCATAAAGAAAATTGTCCCTTACTCTAGTTTGAACTCTTCGCCTTCAAAGTGTCCAAGAGGTTAGTAGTACCACTCCGCAGCTCTCTCAGGTGCAGTACAGGGGTGGCTGGTTCGACTATCGCTTTCGTCCCGTATGTAGGGGAATGTGGAGCAAAGTGAAATAGCGGGACAAAGTGAAATGGCAAACTATTTTCACAGTTTGCAGCGACATCTATCTAGCAATTTTTTAACAAACTCCCTAGATATACAGTCTATTCCTGTCAACAAATAGGTAGATCCAAAGATCAACGAAAAAAGTTAAACTTTGGAAAAATCCCACTCACAACACATCACCCATTTTTTAAGTGGGATGGCTAGGGCTAGGAGCGGCTTTCACGAATGGACAGTAGGGGAATGTGGGGAAAAGTGAAATAGCGGGGCAAAGTGAAATAATAAAATATTTTTACAGTTTGCAAAAACAAAGTCCTAAGACATACAATTTATTCCTATCAACAAATAGATAGATGCCGGCCACCTTGTCTATTGGTCAGAGCAGTCTGTCACGGATGGTGTGGCCCCGGGTTCGAGTCCCGGTTTGGGCATGGATATGCTTTCGCTCTCCTGTCCTTGTCCTTTTTTTGTATGAATGTGTTAGTATGAAAGGTTGCCTACCCTATAAACGGGTACCTATGGCATGCGTGTACTGTGGAAGTCGGACTTCACACCAAATTACAGTACAGTTGGAAAAGTGAAGCAGCGCACCTTAATTGCCAGCCTGGCTGGCACACGACAAAAAAAATAGATCTAAAGAAAAACGAAAAACATAAAACAAGTCATTTTCAAAAGTTGATACACTTTTTGTAATACTCGTTTTTTCAAAAAATATTTTTTGTTATGATACAATTATAAAATTGTTGTAATTATCATCTTAAGTATTAATTGAGATCTAATGATATCCAGTACAATACTTATTTCTTTTATATTACGCGAATTTTGATTCTATATGTTCAATGTAATTTGTCAAGTGCACGTGGGGCAAAGTGAAATAGTTCATTTCGTTTACTTATGCATTAATGTTTTTAAATAACTTACGTATTTCTTTCTTTATTAATTTATTTACATTCTTTTATCAATTAATTCACTTATTTATTCATTCGTTTACTAATTTTCTTATTCGTTATCTCTTTTATTTACTCATTTCTTTTTCTTATAAATATAATGAGTTCATTAACTTGTTTATTCATTTATTCGTTTATTTTTTATTAATAAGTCATTTATTCATTTGTTTACACGTCCATTTGATGAAAATTACTGTTAATCATAAATAGAAAATTTTTCATAGTAAAAATATTGCATTTTTCACTTTGCCCCTTGGTTTTTTAAGGTGGAAAATTTCTACCTTGTTTTGAAGGTGCAAAATAACTGCCAAAAATGAAAATTAATAATTAAACGCAAGCTGTCATACAAAATACGATATTCAATCTTTACGTACAATAATTTTCATAGCAAATTTACGATGCGTTCATTTAGAAATAGGTCAGCTATCTTAACTATTTCACTTTGTCCCACATACCCCCACTTTTCTACTTTTATACGTACATGAGGACTGCGTACTAAGCTCCTTGCCTCCTGACAAGCACAGGGCACATTTACGGCACAGAGAGGTTGAAATATCAACCATGGGCAAGGCGGGACTCGAACTCGCTACCACTTGCTTACGAAGAGAATACTCTACCTGTAGGCCACCGTGGCCCCGACTTTTCTTCTTTCTAATGAAAAGTAATGCCAACCTTTTCTGTTTTGATCATAAGGCAAAACGTAGTGTAAAATGTATGTAATGTATACAAAAAAAAATGTATCAAATGTAGTGGATGTAGTCACAGGTTAGTTTCTTGTATAGTTAAAGAAGTGGACTAGGCCTTTTTTTCATTAGGATTAGAAAACCGCTCCCCTGATAACACGATGTCATAAATAAGAAGTAAATTAAATCGCCCATAAAATCTGTACCTTAGAGCCAGACTAACGCAAGTCGCATTTTCTCAATTTTGCAGAAGAGCGTGAAGATGCGTGCCTGGTACATACAAATGTTGGAACTCCTTTAACTCTGGTAAACAATTATGAAGAATTTTGATTTTTAGAAAAAAATTCTTACAGACCAATGCAGATTATTATTCTACATACAATGCAGTAATACCCTGCCGCCATTTTTGTATCGAAATCGCCATTTTTGTACTTACGTTAGTCTGGTTCTGAGGGTACAGACAGATTATTAACTATTAAAAACTGCATCATTTACTTCTTTTCGTAAAAAGAGAGAACAGCTTTTTTGTAGATCTAATCTATTTTCCCAAATAATTTACTTCTTTTGACTTTCATACACGTCCTATTGATCTATAAAAATAGATTGCCAACAAAACAGTAAATGGCTGTGTCTTACGTCTTTAAACAAGTTTTTAATAACTAATCGATATCTTATAGATACAAAGCAAGTATTGCTTGTCATCTTGGAAGCGATATCTTATATCTCCATGAGGCATAAGTTCATTCTCTAATTTTGTTTAGCAAGCAATTTAAATAGAACGTAGTAAAAATATCATTTTAATGTAAAACTCATTGCACCTTGCGTTTTTGATAGAAATATGAAGATAGATATTAATTGCTTATCTCTACTTGAAGTGGAAGGAGGTCTTGTTATTATATTGTGAGGTGCATTTTTCATTTCTGGGATCCACCCATTCCCAATTCTAAACCAAAACCTTCTGTTAATAATGTAGAAAAAACGTTTTTCTTTGAAAAATGCTCAAATATTATCTGAATAAATCTCCATTCAACAAGCTGTAAACACTACCTTTTAGTGTTACGCAACAAATATGAGCAGTTCCTTAATTCACAACAATGCACATATTTAAACGTGTACTATTCTGAATTCACTTAATTCAATGTAGAAAATGTTTAATTTTTTGTAGAAAAATTTAAAAAAAGTTATGTAAAAAACAAGTTTGACAGAAATAATTTTTACCAACTAAAATGTATGACACGTGTACTGTTTTTCTGGGAGATGTAGTAAAAAAAGTACTCAACCTTATATTATATAGTGTTCATAAAATTGCACGGAAGCTTGTATGGAATTTTACCCTTTGTATACAAACATTGTGAGGACACTAGGTATTACGTTTTATTTCCTTCTTTATTTATTTTTTGCTCGATGGCATGTCAAAAACATTATATAACATTTTTTAAGAGGGCATTAACAAAGTGCTATCTCTAAAAAAGTTTTAAGGACTCAGTTATAATTACAGAGTTTATAGACAAAAAATAATGAACAGTATGGAAATTTGTTTTTTTAATTATCTGTATACACAGCTGATTTCTAGACTGATAACACGTTAATTCTAGCAAAAAAATTAAATGGTTAAACGCAACTATCTTTACCATCATGATAGATCAGTGTTGAAACAGAACAGCACACATTCTGTTTCACTCTACAGTACAAATCATCATGTAAACTCGACATTGTTCTGATCCAATGAGATGAATCACTTCAAAAAACCTATTTCATGCCCGATATGAAATCCCTCCCAGTCGCCATCAATTTGTCCTCAGGGAAGTAGCAAAAAAAAAAAAAATAATAATAATAATAATAACAAATAAACAGTATAGATGTTTTTCTTTAAAATTATCCGTATGCACAGCTGATTTCCAGACTGATAACACGTTAATTCTAGCAAAAAAAAAAAAATAAATGTTTAAACGCAACTATCATTCATCAAATGTTTAAACGCATTATCATTTAAACGCAACTAACCCTCATGATTGATCAATGTTGAAACAGAACAGTACATATTCGGTTTCACTCTCCAGTACAAATCAACATGTAAACTCGACATTGTTCTGATCCAATGCGATGAATCACTTAAAAAACCTATTTCATGCCCGATATTAAATCCCTCTCAGTCGCCATCTATTTGTCATCAGGGAAGTCGTTCCTTCAAACCGGCTAACTGAACCGCTAAGTGCCTATGAATCACTTACAACCGAAGGAATGGCTCAAGTTAAATGGCCTGTTGCAAAGCAGTGGCGCTGTTTGGAGCCATGCTCTGTCGCTTCCCGAGGCAGCCCCAAGACAATCGATTATAGAAATTTAGTTTCCCTAATTTGGCGTTAACGTGAAGGATATAAATTTCGCGAAATGTCACACGATAACGCTTTCATGAAATATGTTTGAAAGACGAGCTAGAGAAGACTTGCTAATGATCTCGGATGAAATCTAAATGCAGTAAAATTCAGTATTTATGTAACGTAATATACTATTTAATTCAAAAATTTCACTTAATTATTAATGTATCTGAGTAACAAAAATATGAGACACGTCCACAAAACTTTTGCATTGATTTTGGATGCACGGTGATGTCATTTGCAAACACGTATACATTACAAGGTTTTAATTTAACAATTCAAAACATTAAAAAATATATACTTTTACAATTAATTGAATTCATAGACTTCGTATACTACCTATAAACTTTATTTATTATTATTATTTTGTTTTAATTTTATTTATTTACTTTTGTTTTTTATAAGTAAACATTAAGATATTTGGCAAAATTAAATCAACCATATTGTATAAAAATAAATTGCTATCTTTTTGAGAAAAGCATATTTAATACCAAATTCAAGATCTTCAATCAAATCATTGCTAGCAAGAAGGCAAAGCACTATCAAGAAACAAAAATTGTTTTGAGAATGCACCAATCATACACGCTAAATATTGGTCGCAGTAACAGACGAAAACCATAAAAAAAGTAATTATGGTTTTGAAATTAACTTTCAGACATTAAATGGAATCCTAATTATAAAGGAGATATTTTCAAACCGCAGAAAAGAGAATAAACAGATACCATTATATTCCTGTCTTATTTAAAATAACTATGCCACATTTGCAACTGATTTTTTAAAATACTAGCATATTCTGCAGTCGACACGAGCTCAAAGATTGGTGGTATAATGTACCAGCTATACCAACTCTGTTGATATAGCAGAGGTTCTTTCGTAGCTTTAGATATACAAATCATTTACGAGATATGTACATTGGTACATTGAACTGAAAATAATAAACGTAAATTTATTGTTTATTGTAATGAATTGCTTAATAATCCAGAAGAAAAAAACAAAGCACAATTGTAATATGCAAGAAATTGTACTTATAATAAAAGGTAAGGTCATGTTTAAAAACCAATATGATCAGAAAAAGAGCTAATGATAACTCGATACAACTTGAACAATTTTAAATTTATACACGACATACCCAAATTGAAACAAAAAAGTATAATCAAGTCCATATTATAGTGTCAACGATAAGTTGATGCAATAATTGAATCCTGATGGTAAACTTTTTCAGCAAGAAATAAATGATCTTTGAACTCCCTCATGAAAAATAAAGTATTTGTCTTCCGTTTCCCAGTAAAAGCGAAGCAGAAAACTCAATAAAAAGATCGCATTAACTATCGCCAATAAAACTTTCGGATAAAAATATCGTAAAAACTATCAGTTATTTTTAAAACACAAAGTTCGCCAACGAGAAAAGTCGCCGAAAGCCTTTAAAAGGCAAGTAGGTACCAAACATAAAGACGGAAAACTTTCTCTGGCACTTTGAAAATAGTAATTTCCCAGACATCAAGCAGATACAAAACTGCTACCGAAGTAAACCAATGTTTCTAAAAGGCTAAGAGTAAAGAGGCTAAAGCCATAAGAGAACGTTGCCCTATGGGAGCAGTAAACCGATGATTTACTCCGGGCTTCAAATGGGATTTAAAAGGCAAGAGATGCAAGTTCACGACAAATGCGGAAAACAAGCGCTGATGCAAAAATTTTGCTTCCGAGTCCATCTTCATAAAGAAGTGCTATATATTTCTATCACTTTTAGGGTCATTTCATTCTAATGCAGATCACGGAGGGATAGCCATGTATGATCGGAGCAGACATTTAGAAAACACATGACTTTGCCAACGAAAAGGAATTACCATTGGAAAAATAAGACGCGAAGTTGGGGGACATATAAAAATAACCAGATATAGCCTTTACGAAATGTCACCTATCAGTACAAATGTGTTTTTTTTTCAGATAAAACATTCGTCAAGATAATGCATGGTAGTTTTAAATATGTAAGCGAGCATATTTAGAAAAGTAAGGTTGCCTTAATCATCACTACGTATTTATATTTTGACGACCCTATACCCATCGATATAAAGAAGTCAAGTATTTCAACGTACTTTAAAATCATTTGAAAAATTGCAGATCACTTAAAGAGCAACATTAAAGTTAGATGAACAAAACTGTGTCATGTAAATATAAACACATTGAAATAAATTTTTAAATACGATAAATGATTTAAGGAACTAAATGTAGTTTGAAATTATTTTTTAATAAATTGTAATTGAGCAAAACAATTTCGGGTAGTATAAAATATAAAATAAAGCAATTTCTCAGTTTTTCACACGTCAGTTGATTGATTATTGAAGCTAATATTTTTAATTATCTAAAACCGCTGATGAATGAAGGATTAGAAAACGAAGTATTTTTTGACTTTAACAGATTTTTACATCCTGTTAATCTTTAAACAAAGTATTTCATAACACTTAAACTTATTCATGTAAACTCATAGTTAAACTGATTTAAGATTTTTCAGCTAACACTAATGCAGAAAATGATGCTATAAATCCAAATCAAGAATTTGTAAGGAGAAATTTTAAAAACACAAAAATATTGACTGAGTTTAGTTTTGGCTATGAACAGGGCGATATGGAAAAATATATTTTTTTTTCTTTCATCTTGGCATAATAATTTACAATAATGAAGTAAAAATATAAGTACTTAATAATACATGGACATGATTTTAGAGCAGAAACCTACACTTAAGTGTAATAAAGTGGTTTACAAGGTTCATCAAGGTCAAATGAAGGTATTAAAACAAAAAGGTAACTGGAAAAGAACTGCAGAACTGTTTTTCTTTGTCCAGCTTCAACTATTTTTATTTTTCATGAGTATTGCTACATCAAATATTTGGTAATAAGAGCCTTCATTAGAGCGAGTAGTTAAAATAGACTTATCAGCTAGTACATTAGAAAACCGCTATAGAAATGCCTTTTAAGGGGGTCTGGGACACAAAAATCGTCAACTTTTGCATTTTTTTTTTTATTATTTCAAAAAAAATTCTGTTTTCTTCTCTTTAAAATGAGGTTTGAATCTTGTTCCTATCTTAGTTAGAACGGAAGATATGATA
Source organism: Uloborus plumipes (assembly GCA_038373865.1). NCBI lineage: Eukaryota > Metazoa > Arthropoda > Arachnida > Araneae > Uloboridae > Uloborus > Uloborus plumipes. The sequence continues at coordinate 61,708 of JAXGGA010000168.1, forward strand.
ATTTAATGTGGCCGTCAGGCAACTGTTGCCACAGCAATGACTTCCCTTAAAATGCGTTTTTCGCCATGATGCAATTTTTCCGGATCTTTTGAATTCAAATTCTTATAACTCAAGAACTAATAAGGATAACGTGCCGAAATTTGGGGAACAACTTTTGCAAACAGTTTACTTGAATTTCTATTCGGCAAATTTAAAAAAAAAATTTTGTTCAAAAACTATGATTTTTTGAAAAAAAAGTACCTTCGAATTTTTCGAAATTTTTACTTAAATATTTTTAATTTTTTTTTAAATTATTATTTTTAAAATTGCCGAATACAAATTAAAGCTTATATATTTGTGTTCATATTGAAGAAAAAAAAATGAAAATTGTTCAAGAATATTTTTAGTTTTTGCGATTTAAAGCGACCCCCCTTTTTTGAAAAAAATTTAAATTAAAAAATTGAAAAAAAGTTTTTTTTGTCATGTATGTGATGATTTTGCTTATTAAACAGATGGTGAATTAGTGTAAAAAATTTCAAAATTCTAACCTGTTTAATAAATTTTTTTTTCAAGATGTGTCCCAGACCCCCTTAAAGGGCAGTAGTTCAAAAACGTACCTCCTAAATGGCTGAAAAACCTTCTACCAGGGACACGAGCGCACCATGGGTCTTTTGGTGCAACTAGTTGAAACCAAACTCTTTGCAAAAGATTATGTAGTAAGATTATGGATTTTCGTTCCAAAATATAGTAGATCATCTATTACAACACTACAGGCGCGGGATCAAACCCGACTCAAGTCGGGGATCCAGAGAATCGACAGTTTCCATGTTGAACGATTATGCGGCATGTAAAAGATCCCTCGAGTACTGGTTTGGCATATGCAGTATCTCGAAGCAAAATTAAAATCCTAGTACAGTTTCGCATCAGATAGATACCAGGTGCCTCAGTTTAGTAGAGAAACTGGGCGTCTAAATTTTTGTGGTAAGGATATCCCGCCGATAGTGGTGCCACATGAATGAATGGGTGCCGGTCTAATGCGGAATGCACTAGGTCTGTAAATGGTTAATAGCCAACCGCAGCCCAAATTAAAAAAAAAAAAAAGACAATACGCGGTACTTTATAGCCTAGTGGTTATATATTAAGCAGAATATTTGTTTATTTATTTATTTTTACACTAGATTTTTTATGCAATGGTATGGCTCAATATGAATTTTCTAAGCAATGTGTACAATTTATAAGTAAACCCAACGGGAAGTATGTTGGGTAATATTAGATTAGTGTGTTTAGGAAAATAATGTTAGTGAAAAGGGAAATCGATTGCCCGCTTAATTTTGAAATTAGGTTAGATATGCAACTAATTAAGCTAGATTAGAATTATTATTATTATTTTTTTTTTTTGCCATCAAATGCAGTCAAACCTCCTGCTTTAGCAAACAATTTTAACCTCCAGAAAAACCTAAATCAAAGTAAATACATGAAATATGTTATCACTAATACGTTAAAATAGATTGCGTGTATATAATTTCTACTCGGCGCACGTATGTGGTTAAACCTTCCAAAAACTTTTTTATAGAAAAATCATTGGCCCTACACTCGTTAACAACATTACCTAGAAATTGCATGCTTTTAGAAAATGACACTTTTGTCAGAAGTTTGGAAGAATCGTTTGACGCGTTGAGAATTTAAGTAAAGAAAAACAAACGTGCGGACATGCCCCAAACTGCTAATTAAATGCGATGACAAAGAAGTAAAAAAATATTTTGTACGTATTCCTATGAATTATGCATGCCACATATATTCTGTTTCGCGTTTAAATTGCCTGAAACATCGAGTCTAGCACGTTAAGTGTGAGAAAACCATTTTCATGCTTCAAAGGGGCAATCTTCACTCATGAAAACAATTACACACTAAGAATTATTGAATTAATTTTTAAAGCTGCCTGTTTAATCGCGATTGTTTGTGTCATGGGACTCAAAGTGACAGATTCTCTGCTTGACACTTCATCAATTAATCAACGTTTGACTATCGAGGAAAATGTAGTTCTTTATTTTTAAGCCTTTAAGTAAAAAATAACTGCTATCAACAAGCTAAATAATTTGATACCAATTAGAAGAAATAAAAGTTAATCCTTGTAAAGCAGTACACACGCAATATAGTTGTAATTAGGCTTTAAAACATCAAAAAGTGCATTTACTACTGAAACACTGAAGAGTGAAAAATAATGCACAGTAAAACATATATAAAAAAAAAGAAAAGAAAATTTATTTTCCAAATTACACAACGCAGGCTCGTAGCCAGGAATTAACTTTAGGCAACACTTTACCTTCTATAGAGAGATTGTGAAAAATGTTGGTCATTATCATCCTTAATACGACCAAAAACAGCTAAAAACTATGTTTTTATACTTGAAAATAAAAAAAAAATAAAATAAATAAAAAAAAAACAAGAGAGCCTCTGACACCTTATTCAACCCCGATTATTATTGAACTTGTACTCTCCCGATCCGATTAGTGCTCTCACATTTCAATATTAAAACACTTCAAAACCAGAATTGAAGTACCCATTTTTAGGGTATCAATCGACGTAGTAATGCAAAATATTTATCCTCTTAAATATTTAAAGTACAATTAATACGAATTGTGACTATTTACTATTGTATCTCTTGATAATTAAAAGTGATCTATTGAATACAAAACCGATATGTTGTGGCCATCTCCAAACTTGCTTCCATATAGAACTTTTAAATTCTAGTGTGGTTCTAACTTAAAAAATTATGCGGAAACAGGAAAATTTCGATGGCTGAAAATAGTCGATATTATTTTTTTGACGGTAGATTAAAAAAAATGATTGCGCAGGGAATGTGTCTCTTTGCATACATAAATAAAACAGAAGATAAACTACTGCATAATTTAGTTAAAGAATCAATTTGCATAAGGTTGCCATAAAAAAAGAGTTGCCTAAATAAATATTTGACGACAGCTCCAATATTCCAGCTAGCTAAACACAACTGCAAAAACAGAATTAAAGAGCAAAATTGAGAATCAATGTAAAAGCCTTACTTAAATTAATTGCTAGCATTTTTATTTGTTAACAAATAGAAGATAGCAACATATAAATAAAATTAAACTATTTGAGCACTCTCCGATGTTTTGCCAATAGTTAAACCGTGTGAAAGCGACATTTTAAAGAAAATTATCTTTACATTGTTGATTTAGTTACGCTGGAAAGATCTCAAGAATCAAAATTAATTTTGAACGATTGGCGCCAAAATAAAATCCGCTCTTGTTTCTGCATCGGTTCACTGTTATTTCAGATTTCATCTAAGCCCCAAAAATATTTCTTGAGATTTAGTAATTACAATAAAAAGGAAGAAGGTTAGATATTACCAGTCACCACCCCTCTTAGAGCTATTATCGCCAAAATTGACTTGACTTCTTGTACCCTTTAAGATCTACCTGCCATTCAATTTTTGTTTGATTTCGTTCATTACTTCGCGAGATATAGCAGTCACAAGCAATGAAAAAAAAAATGCCCAACCCACCTTTAAGATAATGACGTTAAAATTAAATCAACATTTAAATCACTGATTTAAATCAGTTGATTTAAGTCGTTAAAATATTGCCCGACCATACATTTAATTAGTTGATATTTTGAAATATCTTGCAAAACTGACCAAAATAGGACATAAAAAATAAGTGTCCTATTTTGGTAATGCTTTGAACAGTAAAATGCTTGTAAAGCTTTGAAGGTTAAAAATTTCGTCCACCTTAGATGTATTATCATACTTTATATGGGAAAAATAATGTTTCTTTTTCATCAGAAGACAACTCAAGTCACATTTTTACACTTAAAAAAAACGTGGATTTTGTGACTTCCTAGTGTATCATACTGGTTACGTGACCAGTATAGAGAAATATCCGACTGAACTGGTTGGGAAACTGAGCACAACTTAGATTATGGATAAAACTTCGACAGTTTTGACACACGAAATCATCGCTTAAAAGTCCAGAATGACCAGAAAGGGATGGAACGTCAATTTTTAGGATATGAGAAGGCAGACTGTGATCCATTCAGCAAACATTTTTTTCATCATGCGTACGAGAATTATTTATCAAATTACCAGACGTGATTGGTTAGAGACGACAGTAAAAGCATTTGCAGTAGCGTTGGCTGCATTATATAAAAATAGCACAATGTATTTTTTTATTTTTTGTATTTAAACCCATATTTGGGCCACTTTTTTATTTCTTTGTGGTAGCGGAAGTCTCTGTACCACACCTTAATATTTTATTGGAATTAAGTGCCACCAATGGCACCTTTTCAGTACTACTCATTGTCAAAAACAGAAAAATACGTTTTATTGCCAATTATGTTAAAATTATCAAAAAACAGCATTTGAAGGAAACCTTAACGCAATTTCTTCAGATCAAGAAACTGAAAAAAAATAAAAATAAATAAATAAAATTACTAGCACTTCGCTCCACCAATGGCACCTTTTCCTTATTACCCATAATCGAAATTAGGAAAAAGGGTTTTTCGGATTACCTTATTAAACATTTAAAAAATCTTCTTAAAGAGCACAAGTCACTCATGGATATCAAAATAACTGCACTAATTGTGTATGTGGATAGTAAGAGACTATTTTAGCAATATGTGTTATTAGTCTTAAAATGCAGTAGGGTGAATAGTAGTTATATATTATTTTGACAATGATAGTCGGTAAGAAAAGTAATTTTTAAGAATCTCTTTAATCTCGTTAAATAACATGATTTCCATTGTGTTAAAATATTAAATTCCTTATTTTACCCTTCAATGCACGACAAAAGTAATTTTAAATTTAATTATATTTAGTCCCAGGAGTTATTTTTTCAGACGGCGTCTGAATTAAGCTTACATAAAAAGTCATACAGGCGAATAAAAAATGGCTTCGTCGGAAAGATTGAAAAACTTGAACAAAAGAAAATACTATGCTTCTAGTACCCTATTATTGTAAATTAAATTATTCGTTATTTTTAATGAGCAGCTTTCTATAGTCAATCATACTAAGACTAATGTTTCGATCTTTACGGAATCATTTCACATGAGGCAAACAAATGCACAAAAAATCAAGAGTGGACTAATAATCAAGATAATAATTGAATAATAAGTAGAAATAAACTGATCTTCTTAATGACTAGTTAAACTAAGCCAAATTATATTAGTGCGTAAATAATGCTTTTGATTTTATGCATTTCTTTTTGTCATCAATTTCTTGTCTTTATCGTCAATAATTTATGAGAAAACTGTAGAAGATAAGAGTTATTTTCACAGGTATGACATCTGTGCTTTCTTTTAACAAGGCGTATAGTTTAAAATAGAGCTCTTCTTTTCTCATTGCAACTAGCACAAACAATTGCTAATATATTGTTTTAATTTCTCACACAATATACCAGGGGTGGCCAACCCACGGCACGCGTGCCACAATGTGGCACGGCACAGCAGTAACAGTGCCACGCGAAGACTTTTTGAAAAAATTCCAAAATTGAGGGAGAAAGGTCGATCTCAAAAATATTGAAAAAACTAAAACCCTTGAACTGATAAACATAATGATATTATGAAGATTAAGTGTCAGGAGGCTGGCTTGCAAATTGTCTTAACTACAATATTACAAAGTACGTCGCGTTAGATTCGGACATCCAACGAAACCTGTGACGCTACAGACAATGCTTTGTAAAGAATATTTGTGCTTGACACGAATGAAACTTTCGAAGCTACAGATAAAAAAAAAAAAAATAACTCTGCAAGTAAAATTAAGAAACCAGATTGGACAAAATTCGGTATGATTGCACAAATGAAGAACCTTAAATTGTTTTTGTTACATTATTTGAAAATAATTTGGGAAAAAAACTTCAAAAGTATCATCGAATTATTTATCACAAACTCCTTGACGCAGAATGAGATTTTTTCTCTGCTGGTGACCCTGTAGAGTTCACTGTATTAACAAACTACGAATTAGAGCCCTGAAGGTTTTGTGAACTTTTCCCAGGAGAAAGAGGATGGCATGGCAAATTACTCCTTCATTGAAACGTGCAATAGCTGTCCAAAGGAAAAATAGTCATAAGATTTTAGAATTTTAGGGAGTGTGTTTTTTGAAATGTCTGGAAGGAAGCAATGAGGACGTGCTACTTAGGAATGAAGAATAGCAAATGAATTTAGATATGTCATCTCTTACTATCCGGCGTTTAAGTAATTTAAATTTAAGATAGTACAAAAAAAGTTTCCTAAACCAGTACAGGCCATCAACATTCTTTTATGATGAAACTTCAGTTTCTTTCTCTCTACTTTGGAGAAAAAAAAAAACATTAAATTTAATACCGAAAGTATCAACCCAAATTTAATAATTTTCCAATAATATATGGAGAAAATTTTACACCTATTTGAAGTACCGTAAATCAGGGTTACTTGGACCCAGAAGAGGGCTACTTGAGCCCACAGTAAAATGATTAAATCTGGGTTTGGTACTAGCGTTAGAGACTGCAGAGGGCTTCTACCTAGTGGAGAAACGCGGAACTACGTGCAAGTTTTCAACTAGTAGGTACCAAAGCTAGATTTTATCATTTTATTGTAGTGGGCTCAAGTAACCCCCTAGGGTCCAAGTAACCCTGATTTACGGTATACATTCAGTGTTAGGTTTGATTAATTTCAGGATCATAAAAAAAAAAAAAAAAAATGCTTGTCTTTTCAGTCTTTGTCTATTTCTCTGCAAGACACTACTTGTTACCCTTCTGAAATACAAATCATAATGACTGACCTTTAGCATTGCTAATCAAATATAAGAGCTTACTTCAACAGAAAGTCATCCACGTTATATAGAAATTTGGAAATTTGTACCAACAATTTTTTTTTCACATTTACACACTTTAGTCGTCTGAAGCTGTTATAGATTTGGTTCAAAATACGCTTCTAAACAAATAAAACAAATATTTTTTGTTATGAATGCAAGAAAATCTAAATACCGTTGAATATTAATTGATAGCAATTAAAATACTTAAACTTCTTAGGATTCTCAAGAACTAATCCTAAAATTAAAGATTTGGTAAAAAAGATACACTCATAAACCAGATTAAGTACAGACTGTTTAATTTTTAGAATAGAATGTTTGATGTTATTTGTTTCTTTTTTACGCATAAGCCAACAGCATAAAAGTGTTTAATAATGATAACTCTTAAGTTCAGACTTGCTTTATCGTTATTATCATTTAGATTTCAAAAAATGTTTCATTTGAGTAAGAATTACATAGTCAGACAACCTAAAATTTATTTTTGAATTATTAAAAATTTTCAGTTTGTTGGAAAAATACAATGTGGCACGCTGAGCTTTTTCTCTCCAGATAGTGGCACTCTCCCTTTTAAGGTTGGCCACCCCTGCAATATACTATCATTTTTTGTTTTCCCTAAATTTATAATAAGGATAACTTTTGGATAAATATACTATTCTAGATGGTTTATACTAAAAATGTGTTTCGCTTCGCTATTAAAGCCGTACAAATAAAGAGCAAGGTGTTACAAAAATTTAAGTTTTGCTTCAAAATACATTATTTTGAACAACAAAAAATTGCCTACTGTGTTAGTAAGATCTGTAGCAGAAACAGTGCGATGTTGATTAAGATTTTACAATTAATCTAATGTCATTTTATCGTGTGGACTATTTTTGTTAGTAAGCATAACTTATAATGATTATTGCTTCTTACAAAGAAAACAACGCGTCTTGTAAGACAAAAACACCATCTGTGTTGACAAACACCTTTTTTTAAAGATGGATAGTTTATTTACTGCTATACCAATCAAGAATATCACAAGCCTATGCTTCTATTTCTTGCATTTCTCGATGTAGTAGAATAAAATATTTACAAAACTTTATTCTTCCTTTCTTGCTCTCGTCTTCTTTTCAAGAAGCATACCTCAACACTTCCCTAAGATATTACTCGAGAGAAACGACAAGGAAAAATATTTTGTTTCCTAGGAAATTCACTCAAAGAATGAAGCGGAAAGCATTTTTCTTGAAACAAATGATTTCGAAACATTGATCCTTTCAGCGTGTAGTTTTCCCATCCTCGGATCCAAAACGCTAAAAAATTGGCCATTCCCCTGTTTCGATGGCCACGAAACAAGAAAGATTTGTTTTAAAACTGAAACATCTAATCAAATAACTGTTTTGCACTGCAATCTGTTTCAATAAGCGTTGTCAGGGGAGAAGAGATTGAGGGAAAAAAAATCTCCTATCCGAAAAACATAACGTCATGTGAATCCTGGTGTATTTTTGCAACTCTGATTGATGTGTTTCAAGTCAAAATGTTCTCGAAGGTTTGCTTTTCCAGTTACTGCAATGGCTTGCATTAGCAGTTATTAGAAGCATTGACATTAATAAGAGAGAAAACTGACTTTTCTTGCGACATTATCATTTAGACTGCATGAAATTCAAGTTGGAGCACAAAAAGTGAAAAAAAAAAACTACCTTCTATCAATTGTCAAAACGTATTTCGCTCATAGCATTCTTTAATAGTCAACATTTAAAGTTTTACCGAAGAAAAATATACTCATTCAGTTAATTGCTTGTTCATAAAGGAAAAATTTGTTTTTAAGCACTTGAAACGCGTACATAATTGAATTAAGTACAGTCAAACCCGCTTAATCGAATAGCCATTTTGCCACGAAAAAAATATTCTAATAAGCGGAATATTCCATTATCCGGGATGAAAATAATGCATTGCAAAGGTTTGGCACACTAAAAATGCTATTATATTAAGCGGGATATTCTTTTATCTTTTTACCGATATTCAAATAAGCGAGCTTAACTGTATACATAAGAAATCTGTTTAGGAAATAAAGCATAGCTTTTGGAATTACATCTGCCGTGACTGATGTTCTGAAATTGCTCTGGTTTTTCATTTACCCTCCTTAAGCCAGGATAACCAATTTTTTTTTGGATGACTGTACAAAAACTTAGTTAGCAGGCATCGTACCCCCGCCACTTTTGTTTCGGAAAACTATTGCTTTTTAACGATTGCGACATAAGCAGTCCAAGGTAATTTCAAAAGAAGTGAACATAGGATTATACGTATTTGGTAACTTATTGATTCTGGTGAAGGTCGACATTAGCCGTCCCCACTCAGCACTCGCACGTAGTGATTAAATGTCAGCTCGTGGCAAATAAAAACATTATATCGGTCTTGCTGCCAGTCACCACCTTCCCTGTAATTAAACTGATATTAAACTATAATACACTAATTAACAATTTTATGTATAAAAAATCCACTGTTGAGTGGGAATTAAATTTGAAAGATGACCATTAAAAAATAGAAGGTAGCGGTCACTGACTATAAATCAAGTATTGTAATATTTACCTTTAGTGAAACAGTGATAAATAGTAAATTGTTGACGCTATCCGATATTTTCGCGAGCAAAATGCATTACAATATGCTATGCACTTTTCTACATAGTAATATAATGAAGATTATGTCATCTCCATCAAGCCGATCGCTTATCGGACCGTTTTTCAGGAAAATACCTGGCGTTCCTTTTGCGCCGGCTGATAACCATTCATTTGTTTACTTATTATGACCCAGCAAAAAAAAAAAAAAAAAAACAAAAAAAAACAAGGACCTTTGGAACAATGTAGTTTAAATGGAAAAACTGTGCAATATATTAATAGAAGACACGCTACCGTACTTATCGTTGTACTATTACCAGCCGATGTCAATCGTTATCGTGTCGTTCAGTGGGAAAGCGCTCTTACGTGCATGCATTTTGTGAGCAAGATAATCTGGATTAGTCATAGTAAAATGAAGTGAGCTGCTTACTATAGAAATCAGAGTTTTCTTTTTCTTTTTTTGTTTCGATTACATGTGGCAGGACTATTTTAAAGCATCTGAAACATAGTTAACGAAATGTGAATTTCCTTACGTATGAATAAATTTTATCTATATTATGAAATTAATTATCTATGATATCATTTGAAGTGAACTATCCTTGAAATACGCTTCGTAACTAAACTTTGAGTGCACTTTTTCTCTGTAATTGTTAATAATGCTTTTGAAAATAAAATAACACAGGCCAACGATGAAAAAACTTTTTTAATGAAAATACCTTATTCTTATGTTGTTTAGGTTGCTGAATCCAAATATGATGCTTAAAAAGTTGTATCACCCACCATTTATTCACATTTTATAGTTACATTCATGAAATAAATAAACATTTTTAGAATTTAACAGCTTTTTCATAGTTAAGATAACATGAAAAAATAGGTCTAATGAACAAAGATGATGTTGGCAGCACTGCTGAAACACATGCTACAACATGATGGGGGATTACTGTTGGTCACTTCACCGGGAAGTTCAGCAAGCTATTCATCGCAGGAAAAGCTACACAAGAAGCTTCAAGGAAAAAAGGGAAAGAAAATATAAAGCAATTCCAGTTGACAAGTGAACCTTGTATCATCACATAAAATTACTATTCCAAGTATTTTACTGTAAATACAAACCATTTTTACGATTCTACAATGTTTCATTGATTTCCCTATATACTGTAAATGGGTATTAGACTATATAATAAAATACATTTTGCTTGGAAACTAAGGGTGATACATAAAAACTACAAGCAGATTTGGATTCAGCACATAAAAATCTATCAAGATCAGCTATTAAAATTAAAAAAGTTTTCAAAAAGGTTTTTTTTGTTGGCCTGTGTAATTCACAAAAAGTATGTCTTAGCGAGTTAATAAGCAAAAATACTTTAGTCAAGTTTTCTCTTAAGTAGCCCCAGATATATTTTTTAAATGCTATCTTACTTGCAGGATCTCGGAAAAAGAAACAAAATGAAACTTTACAACTCTTTCGACTCATCTCTCCTCTCCTACGTACTACAAAGATAGGAACTTTAGAATTATGAATAAGAAAAACTAAACTATACAAAAGAGACAACAGGACTTTAATGCCAGAGAGAGCACAAAGGTTTCAGAAAGTTTCTAGAGTGAACTCAGGCTTTACGAATCCTTAGTTAAACCTTTGTGTATTTCAAGTGAAAGTTTTCTCAAACTTTTTCTGATTTTATGTTTAACCACAAACTTTTGGCAAAGCCGGAAAAAGAAATGCAAGAAAAATGCTATGGCGGTAAGCACATAATGGTATGTTTGTTTCTCTACACAGAAACATTGAAAAAATGAGGGAAATAAAATTCTTTATGGTAGTGCACTTTATTTATTTGTTAGTACGAGTGTTTCACTTCAGTAAAAGCAGAGAAAGAAATTGTAAGAGGACTTCTTTTCCGCAGTCCTATCTGTTGTTAAAAACTTGGCCTGATATATATTTATATCGCTCCATATCTACCTCTTTTAAAATTAGCATTTTCTTTAGATTTCTTGAGCGATAAGAAACCAACTGTTTTAAAACGTTTGTCACCTAAGATGTAGGCTTCATCTTACATTTCCCGGCGAAATTTTTATTACCAATGAATTTATAAGACCAAAAGAAGAGGAGGGAACAAAAGCTTTTTTTTAATCATCCTTTGTCATAAATAGCTCGGAATAAGTTAAAAAATTCAAAAAAAAAAAAGTTTACATATTGATTGCAGGAATTTTACATAATTTCGGAAAATAACACTTCTATTCACGATGATGTCAGCATGTATTTCAAAAGTGACAATTTAAACTGCCGTTTTTTAGTTTAAAAGCCAACAATTCGGCAAGCCATACCAAGTTTTATGAAAAGATACATAATACTACATAAATGTTAAACTCAGATTTTAAAACATATATTGAAAATGCATTGAACTATTAACTATTTAAAGAAATTAATGTTTCAATGTGTTTATATAACTTTAAAAATAATAGAATTATATAGATGCGGGGCAGCTTACAAAAAATTTCAGCTGTATTTCTCAAACATTTAGAACGAAATCAGACATCTAATTACATGTAATTTAATTATTCTCATAAAAAAACGAGATGAACCATAAGGGATTGTTTTTCGTTGTTATTTTTTAAAACTTTTTATGCTACATTTTCAAAATCTAACACTAAAAAAATTCGTAAATGTCCTGAAAAATCATGTGCTGCTAATGCGCCTAAATTCTGCCAGTAACATATAGTGGAAAAAGACCACGGATTACTTTCCTGACATAAACGTGAAATATTTTTAAGGTTTCAAAAAAATATTTCCAATTATGCCAGTCTAGTTTCGGGAATATATCGGGAACATATGATTATAAAATATCTTGACAATATCTCGGGTGTACCAGGAAAGCTTCTAAAGCAATTCAGTAACTCACGAAAACTTATACAGAATTTTCAAGCAAGTACTGAACATCTTATTTTCATGAAATTCCTGCAAAACTATATCAACCAGATTTCTCTTGCCCTCATTTGGGTTTCGGTCAATGTGGACGAACCGTAATTTATCTTAACGCACTACACCCAATAAACCAGCAGAGAATATTTTTAACAATGGTAGCTAAACTGTTTTTCCAAGCAGTGAGGGTTCTGCATTCATGCAACTGTTAGTTCCACAGAAAATTACTGGTGAAAGCCCATGACATCCTGGAAAGTTTCCAAAGCTTCGCAATCTTATTACATTGATTTTTTTTCATTAAAAATAATTTAGTTTACTTTTTTATTAAAAGAACAAATAATATAATGAGGATAATACATAATCTTAATACATTTCATTTGAATAAAACAATAAAAGTATTTAGATTAACACAATGAAACTTTCTAAAAGCAGTATTTTTTAAACCTGATGAGAGATTTACAACGAAACGTGTTTCTGAAACACTTTATATCTAAAGAGATACTAATTATGATTCTTTGTAAAATGTATTCTCAATGAATTAAGCCTTAATTAGCAAAAGAAACGAATTTTGTTTTTTCGTGAATTAAAAATCATCTGTGAGTATTCATTATGGAAAACCCTCTGATATCTTATCAGACTAAAAGTTAAAAAGCATGAATAAAATTTGTACCTAATTACCTAGAGCTAGTTTATGCAAATTTTACTTACAGTTAACGGAAGCGAATAAAACTATTAAATTAGGAAATGTGGGTATAGTGTTATGCCAATTTACGAAGCTTTGTTATTTAAAGCCATTCAATTAACACATTTCGCAGAGAATTTAAATAAGATTTTAAAAGGAAACTAGGTACTAGAACTCAGAATAGATTATATTACCTTCATTTTATAAAGAAAGCATTAATTTCAGTTTAAAAACTAATTGTATATTTGAATCATTATATAATAGTATTTCATTAATAGGATCTGATCGTTTCTTTCTAGTAAAGAGAACAAAATTTTATCTTATGCTATTATGATTTAAGGCTTTCAAATCTCTCTCTAGCTGGTTTTTCTTTTTTTCTTTTTTTTTACGTTAATATTTCCTCTTATAAGTAACCACTAACGTTTTTGCCATTTTATTTCATTGAGAGAAGTGATAATAGGTAGTACAAATTAATATGTCTCATGGTTTCAACAGCTATCAGGAATGAAAATTAGTGTATCACAGGGTTTTATCAGTTCTGAAAATCGAAATTTTTTTTTTTTTTGCCTAATTTGAAAGTACAATGTCTTGAGAATATACTATGAAAATTTCAGACAGAAATTCGAAATATTTCGGGAGTTATAACGAGTTTCCTAGAGCGCCTCGGAGTTTGTTGTTGAACTTTAAACGCGTTTTTCTCAAAACAATGTTTTTCTGGTCGGCCCGGGTCCTAACTTTTCTTCTACTGAACAGATTGCTTTCAAATTTTAACAGGCTGTTCTACACACTTATAGTTCTTGTCGGAACTAAAGAGATTTTTTTTCATCCCTAACTTTATATTTTACAACCCTTTCTTTGCTAAAATAAAATGACTTTTTTTTGAAAGTCCGCCATTTTGTTATTTACCCTTAAAATTTAACTTCAGTAGTTCCGACCAAAATGACATGTCTATAGATTAAGAATAATCAAGAATATTTGATTTCAGATAACATTAAGGACCCGGGCCACCCACGTGTTTTTTTTTTTTTTTTTTTTTTTTGAAGTTCCAACTTCGAGGGACAATAATAATGGTAATAAACTGTTAAATTTTTTCAAATATTTTTTTCCATATTTTCAATATGTAAATAAAATCACTCCTAATATTCAAGATGATTCATTTTTATTTTCCTATAAAAAACCACCCTCCAAAGAAGTCATGAAAATAGGCATAAGTTACCAGACTACTACCTTAAGTGCTTACCAGTACCACAAATATGATACTGTATGAAACTTCTAAGAGTTCTCGACGTGGGTTTTCACCACGATATAGCGTCTCTCACACTGGAAGACCACCTATGCACATTCGCAAGAAAATGCCCTGTATCTTTTGACTAGTTGCCAAGTCGGTCACTATCAGTTGCTGCCAATGTCCCTCGCCGGTAACCTTTCTAGTGGTCAGAGAATTCTGACCGAGATCAAGGAGTCCCGGGTTCAAAGCCCGTTTCAGGCATGAATGTACTTTCTTTCTCCTGTCTTTGTCCATTCTTTGTGTGGATGTGTTGTTGTGCTTTGATTGGCTGCCTGTCGTATATACCGGTCCCTGTAGCATGTGTGTACTATGGCAGTTGGACTTAATGCCCAATGACGGTGCAGTTGAAAAAGTGAAGGCAAGATGAACGGCTTTGCTGGCACAAGACAACAGTAACAACGTCCGACAATAACGCCTGCACCAGGCATCACAACTGGAGCAATCATCACTCGTAATCCTACATGTTACTCATTGACATGATAACATGCTGCCGCATGTGGTCATAGCTTCTATTAGGCAAATTGGTTGGATGAGTCTCACCTAACCTTGCGCCAACTGATTGCTTCCTTCTCGCTTCCAAGACAATATTCTTTATGCAAAATCCTTCACAAAAGAAGCAGACCTGCACCGAGCTCTTAAAAAACATTTTCCGCCCTAGCCTCCAAATTTTGCATCAAATGGATTACGCAGATGGAGGCACGTTGGCTGAAGGTACTTATGCTGATGGATATGATTTTTAGGACTAACAGCACTTTCTGTAAATCATTTTTACCATTAAAAACAGCAAAAACCTATTAATTTAGACTATTCTTTTATAGCTACCTTTTTCTGACGTTCAAATTCATACTTACCCGAAAAAGCTACACACAGCTGTTCTACGAAATGAAGAAAAATCTCTCAACTATGAGATTTTGTGTCTTTAGAGGACACTCAATAGAATATCAAGCATAGCTACTTAAGAAGAAAAAGAAGAAAATAAGATTAAAAAAAAAAACAAGTTACTTAAGAGAAGAAATGCAAACAAATACAACCACTTCTTGGGTGAGATTTACTTAAGCAGAAATATTTACAAAAATGAGAACACAATAGATTTCTTTTGAAATGCAATTACTAAGAATCTGTCCATGAACGTAGTAACGTATTTTTTCAGCATGTTTCACCTTTCAACTTGTCCTCCCATGTCACAAAGTGTCACACTTTACCTTCCCCCTTCCCTCCTCTTGTCACATGTATCACTACAGGACATAAGCAAATTGTTACAAAAAATATGTGATGTCACACTTCTTTTCCCCGAGTCAGAAAATAACGGGACAAACTCACAATTTCGAACTCCGCTCCCCCAAGAAAGGATGACCTAATTTGGGGACATCGGATAAAATAAATATTTTTTAATATACTTACATGAACTGAAATCAATATACTATTTAAATATGTGCGTATCAATGCATCAAAATTTTTGTTTAACTTGTGTTATATCAGAATCACTCTGTGAAGTAAAGCTAGGTAATGGAAAGCGAGGTAAACGTGAACGTGTTTTTTATTTCTTTATTTTTCAAAACACAATATATGATTTTCTTAATGCATAAGTATCCTCATGTTGAAATAGCAGTTTCTTTCTTTTATGATTTCTTTATTTTTATTTTATTTATTATTTATTTATTTATTTATTTATTTTGCGATTTAAAAAGGAAAAAAAAATATATGTCTTTATTTTATTAAAAAATGTAAAGAAGACTTCAGTCCGTACCTATTTGATTTTAGTAAAAAAAAAAAAAAAAAAACTTCGGCACTTAACATTTCTTTTTTCGTTACATAACCTATTAAAAAAATAGCATAACGCAAAGAATAATTTATTCATACCACAATGCCAACGCAAAAGTAAAATTTTTAACCAAGGTTATATTTTATTTTTAATATAACACTTCAACACTTTAAATCTAACACAAATAAAACAATTCGATTCATTAAACGCTTTCAAATATTAAGATTATTGCGTAAACTATTTTGAAACTTTTACAAAACGATTAAACATTACGTGTGCAACCTGGAAGTAACATAATACAAAACAATAATTTTCATATTATTTTTACTCAGTATGTATTTGTTTTCACTGAGCATTCGTACGCAAAGCAGCCAAGTAAACTTAAGAGTAAAATAGAACGACCTTCCAAAAATATTACAAAGAATCGGATTCGGCACAAAGTATGTGACCAAACGGGAGCAGTAAACCGGTGATTTACTATCGCATTGAAATGGGATTTTAAAGCCAAATGCTAGTTTGCGTGAATTGGACGAAACAAACCCCGATGCAAAATAGTGCACGAGAGTCCATCTTCATAAAGAAAAGCTCTGCTGTGATATCATTTTATGTCGCGCATCGCAAAGGGATATCAATATATGATTTAGAGAAGTCATTGAAAGGAATCAGGAGCTTTACCAATGGCAAAAAGATTTAACTTGATAACAATAACTGAGGGGGCGTTTAAAAAGTGAGGTGGAGTAAGTCTGTTTCGCATTTCGTACGGCAAATAAAATAGATTATAATAAATAGAGAATAAGGAAATATATTCAGAGGACATTTTTGCTGCATGGTTGATATTTGAATGGCTTGGGAGATGAAGGGGTTATGGGACAAAACAGAAATTGCCAGCAATTAAAGTTCAAACTTTTATTTTTGCAGCTATTGCAGCTTTTTTGTTTTCTGGTTTTGTCATTAGTGTGCTTATGAAAATGGTTTAAGGACATCTCTTTTTGATGTACCAAGTTTTATCGTTTTACATGTACATATTCATTGCTTACCATTGTCCAGAGTGTTCTCTCAAAATGTAAAATAGCCTCTTTATCCTCCAATCCCTTCATTTAAGGCTAAGAACATTGAAAATGTTGAATAATTACCTCCGAAAAATATTTGAATTTTAAGCGGTGTATTGTTTAATTTATACAACTTGCGATAGTTGCTAAGATCATTTGTGTTAAATGCGCGTCTTTTTTTCTTTCTTATTTTTTTAAACGTTAACAAGTGTATTCTTATTAACATTTTTATTCCTGATATGTCAGAATAAAAAAAAAACGCATTGAATTTAATTTAAAGTAAATGAGATCTTTTAGTGCTTTTAGTCTTCCAAATTAAAAGCACTAAAAAGACTGAGTAAATTGAAAGTCATTACGGACACTGAAATAATGTCATGAAAATGATGCAGGGTCAGTAGGGATAGTTATGAACAAATTTTTACACTTTCGCACTCTAATTGCTCTCTGGAGCACCATGTCCTGTTTAAAAATCTGGATACCCCATCAGAAACAACTATTAACTCCTCTGCTACACTGCGCGACCGTTTTTTAAATTTTTTGGCTGATGGAAGTTTTTAAAAAATCCTTGTTCTTAATTACCCCAATTGTTCATAATTACCCCATAGTACATGGGGTAAATATGAACATGCTTTCCCCTCCTGGCTTACGCTGGCTTTTCAGTGAATTCCTTGACTTCATCATAAAAATGATATACGACGAAGGGATATCTGGCTTGTTTTCTAGATTTTCGTAGGAGTTCTGGTTTTTTTTAGAGAAATGTTCGAATACCTCTTCATGAAACTAATGTGCTTGTCATCACCTGGCTTTCCATCTTTGAATCGGAAGTGCAACACATTAGTCAAAGCAAAGGATTGAATAAGGCTTTTCAACTCTTCCTTGTCGCAAGGAAACCCCATAGGAGTCCTAACAGTTAGACATTGTGCTAGAGTTAACTTCACATCAGTTGGGATATCTGTTGGGCGACCTGCTCCCTTCCTATTAATTTTGACTTCGCCCCTTTAATGCTGTTGTGCAAAACACTCAGAGGTATGGCGTATGTGCCCACTGCCTCACTGCATTTCATGTTCACAATTTATAAGATCATTCGCAGTCCTTAATAAGTCTTTATTGGTGTTCTGAGGTGGTGGCGTCTTCTTCACATAAGTGCAAGGCATTAAGGACGTTAAAGCCTACAGACAACTCCATACAAATCATTGTAAAACGTCAATGGCGCAATTAAATAATCAAAATAACTATTTGGATCAAAAAATTGGACCTGAAGTGGAAAAACCTACTCTGAAAAAAATGTTCATAATTACCCCTACCTAGAAAAATACGGGGTAACTATGAACACCTTCCTGCAGGGTGCTAAAAATAAAATATAGCGAAACTCCAGTTGATTTCTGTTAAAAGCTTAATAACTGAAGGCAAATATAATGAAAACAAAAACTTAGCACAATGTATCAGTCCGCACAGGATGGAAATTGAAGACTTTGGAAAACTGTTTGACAACTTTTGTGAGAAGGGTTAGGATAACTAAGGAAATGGCAGGTACAGTGTTGCCAGATCAACGAAAAAACATCCTAACCTACTAATGAAGATGTGAACTTACAGTTGCTACTGCTATTTGGGGGTGGGGTGGGGGTCCTTCATTGCTTACAGAAGCGCTTATGTTTCTTGTCCTGAATTACCCAATTTCCACAATTACCCCGCTTGACCCTATGCATTGTACATAAGTTGAATTGGGGAAAATTCCCACGCCAAAAAAAAAAAAAAAGAAAGAATAATAATAATAATAATAATGAAAATAAGAAAAAAAGAATGAAAATAAGAAAAAAAAGTCACACCACACTAGGAAATAAACGATAAAAACAGGGTTATTATTCCTTTATATAATTAGTTTCTAAATAAGAAAAAAATATCAAGAAAATAAACGAAAATTTGAAAAATAATATGTTAAAATAATTATATTACATATTTAACTACGTTTTGAAATAAAGCGATTTAAATTATTATAATTCTGTTAATTTATTACGTACTTTTTAAATAATGCTTGAAAAACTATTGGGAGAGGGTGGACGGAAAACAGACAAATCCTTTTTTCACTATGTCATAACACTGGTTTTCAGTTTGAGAGTTTTTAGCATTTAGTGAATTTGAAGCTTTCTGCATGTTTTATCACTATTTCTTTTTTTTTTTTTTTTTAACTTTTAAGAGAACTGATTTGGAAGCAAGGAAAATTGCCATATAATGGTATTTTTTAAAGAAAAAATAACATTTTTAACAATTTAGATTTAATTTCACTTTATTTACATGTTGTTACATTACTTTAACGTATCATTAAAGTTTTTACGCAATTTTTTCTTTTAAATTATTTTTGATTCCATTTAAAGGAGGCAAAGGCGAGTCGCATACGACATATGGCAGCAAATTGATTACTGCAGGTGTATAAATACTGCATACTAAATTTTAACCAATTCTGCATATCGAGATTATCTCCTTAAATCAATAACATGACAAACAAATCACTTTCCATTTACCCCCTAATCTCTGTGTTAAATAGAAACACCTTGGGGTTAATGAAAACATAAATTCGCTCCAAAACAAACATTCATAAAATCAATTTTTCATATCTAATAACCCTCATAAAATGCAGTCTTGCATACAATGCACACAATTTTGTCTCTTAACTCATCTGAAAGAAAGGGAAGAAACGAAAGGTAAAACCTTGCAACTCTGCTTCCTTTCATCCCATGTACCGGAGCGATCCCCCACCTGTAAGCCCCCATATGAATATGTTCTGCTTCTATGACTGAAATAAAGATCTAAATTTACGATTTTTTTATTAACCTCTTCCCGGCTTTTCCCGAGCTGGACTCGGGCAAGCGAAATGTTCCATTCTGGCTCATCCCGAGTGTAGCTCGGGCACTGTGAAAATTAACACTGCACAACCAGTCTTTCCCGAATTTATTTAAATAGATATTTTTACACTTATTTTTAGGAAATGTTGCATGCGAATGATGCTATTATGTTTAAAAAGATATGTATGTATGAAAATAAGCATAAAAAAATTGACATTTTTTGATCCGTAATCCCGAAATTACTCATTTATTTAAATAGATATTTTTACATTTATTTGTAGGAAATGTTGCATGCGAATGATGCTATTATGTTTAAAAAGATATGTATGTATGAAAATAAGCATAAAAAAATTGACATTTTTTGATCCATAATCCCGAAATAAAATGAGCCTGGAAGGGGTTAAAAAATTATTTTCTTGATTTAACGTCTCTGTTAAGTGAGTTTTTGCATAGGTTTAATTTCATTTTTGCTGAGAATTCCTCAATTAACGTACTGTAGACTAAATACCTGCATCTAACAAAATACTTTTTTTTGTGGCCTCAAAATTTTAAAACCCTTTTGAGAAAACAAAAGTTTTAAAAGATTAACTACTGAAGTTTCTAAAGAAAAAGTATGAACATTTCAGTTTGAATAAACTGTACCAACTTTGCATAAAATAAACTAGTTATATCTTTCAGTAAATTAAATTAAAACAAAACAGAAAAGAAAACAAAAAAAAAAGAATAAATAAATGTCGAATTCCAAAAGTAGCGATGTAATGCTCAGCTTTTACATTAAATATTTTCAATCTAGTTTTAAAATATCAATTTGTATTATATTTTACTTTTACCCATCTGGAACTTTTGCGTTTAGTTTTCAAGAAAGAGTATTTCATATTCAAAATGTTCAAGTTTTCTTTAACTTTATCGAAAGCGTAAAATACTGTACTCATTGGAGATTTTTTTTTTCAAGAACAATTCTGCTTCGGTGTACGTATCCTTTGAGTTTTCTTCCTACTTCTAATTCTAAAAGTCCCTACTTTCATACTTTGTATAAAAGAAACTAAAGGAGTTTTAGTAATGTTTTATTTTTAAATGAAAATCTCCCATTTTTCAGTCACATTTGTCTTCCTACTTAAAGTGCTTTCTGCCTTTTTTTAAAAAAAAACTTGTGCCTTAGAACATATTTCGTTGCTATTTTCCATTTCTTTAGAAAGAAATAGTAGTATTTTAGAGAATAATAGGTAAGGTAAATACTTTTAAAAGAACTTTTATATCTTGGCGGATACAAAATAATGTCAGACAAAACATATAAAGAAATATGTATTGTATGATGGAACTAATGTACCTAGTTTCTGTATGCAATATGTTTCGAATAACAAAATGCTTTTTATAAAACTTTTAATTATGCAGCGTTCTAATTTATATATTTTTTCAATAATTGTAAACCAGAAATGAGTTTTATAAGAAAATTCGACAAATTTTATCAAAAACGTCATAATGTGCAATAATGCTATGAGTTTAAGTAACTGACCTGGTATATTATTGAGTAGTGCACAGCACTAAGACAATTTCTTTAAAACTCATAAGCTTTATCTTTTCGTGAAAAAAAAAAAAAAAAAGCTGTACACAAACTGCTAAATAATATCATAATTTGCTCTTAAGAATACTTATTTTTACATTACAGTCAACTGTTACCCAAAAACTTCTTTACATAATATGAAATACTATAGGGCTAAAAATAGTACTTAATCTTGAGTAGTAAAATTATTGAATATTGCAAATACTTATTCAGCTCAGACGTCATGCAAAAAAAGTGTGTCAAGGGAAAATGCAACTGCAAAGAAAAAAAATCGAATGCAAATTCCAATTCAGTACCAAGAAGTTAAAAACAAAAAATAACCACCTTGCTTTCACTACATTTAAAAACTTACACACATCATGAAGATATACCACTATTTCAAATTTGATTCATGAAACGTACCAATTTTCTGCCACTGCATCTTATAAACTTTATGTTATGTAGTGATTACCAAATCATCAGTAGAGCTTCATTTTTTACAGAGCAGCACTGGCTTGTATAAAGTGATGAGAGTTGTTTTTTAAGCATATAACCTACTTTTTGTGATTGAGAAAAAAAACTGACGGGAATGCAGTGTTAATCATTGCGTCTGCATTGTTTAGAGTTTCTCGTGTGTGAAACAACTTTTCTACAAAACATTTTAAATTATTTGATACTTAATGCTGTGTTTCTATTTTATCGAATGTTAACAAAGCTAACTATAATTCAACTTCACAGAGATGGCCTATGATTCCTCCTTTTTTCAGGATTGTCCATTTTTAGGAAGGGGTGATACGCAGATGAAAATTGAGGAATGGGATTCACAATTGATGGGGGAATTTGAATGGGTAGAAATTCTACCTATTTTAAGGAGTGGACTCATTTTCTCATTTGATTGACACCGGCCATCTCGTCGCGGTTGAATTATAGTGATCACCAAAATGTTTTGTTTAAGTGTAATGTCAATATCATACAAAAATCAGAAAAAGGGATCACAACTATATGCCACCCAGTTTTCATAACTAAAACTGTATTATTTTTAAACAAATCTCAATTTTTATGTAATAAATGTTTCTGTAGTTAAAAATACAAGACAACGTGTCCAAAAGAACAAATAAAATATTTAAAAAAGAGTTTGAAAAATCTAGTAAATAGCTATTTCGGGGCTATTACAAATGAAGCCCTATCATCAGTGCAAAAAGAGGATGGTTCAACTGACCACAGTCAAGTGAACGACTGTGGTCTACCCTGGTTTTAATATTTTATTTGTACTTTTGGACACGTTGTCTTGTATTTTTAACTTCATTAATTGTACAAAGTTTTCGACTGCTTTTCTTACAAATTTTTCTGTACTTTTGGAAACTTTTGTTTGGCCTTCTCCAAACATCAGACGATGAGACCGGGAAAGATGGAGCGCGACCCTGCAGGAGATAGCAAGTTATTTCTATCTAATATTAAGTCGTGAAAACATTTGTTGTTTTTGCTTGTTTTTGTTTGTGATTTTTTAAGAAATTGTCCGTACCTTTGATTGACAGCTTTTTTACTTTAATTCAAAATTAAACTAATAACATTTATAATAATAAAAACTAATGTTATTTTAAAGTATATTCAAAGCTGTTAAGAACCAGGGTTTAAAAGTAAACTGCATTATTCAAAGATTGGTCATTTTTTATTATTTTTGCGTAAGGTAGTAGTCTGGTAACTTGTGCCTATTTTCATGACTTCTTTGGAGGGTGGTTTTTATAGGAAAATAAAAATGAATTATCTGGAACATTAAGAGTGTTTTTATTTACATATTGAAAATTAAAAAAAAAAAGAAAAAATTTAATAGTTTATTACTATTATTATTGTCACTCGAAGTTGGAACCTCAAGGAAAAAAAAAAAAAAAAAAAGCACGTGGGTGGCCCGGGTGATTTTGGCTCTTGATGTTATCTGAAATCAAATATTCTTGATTATTCTTAATCTATAGATATGTCATTTTGGTCAGAACTACTGAAGTTAGATTTCAAGGGTAAATAACAAAATGGCGGATTTAAAAAAAAGTCCTTTTAATTTAGCAAAGAAAGGGTTGTAAAATAAAAAGTTAGGGGTGAAAAAAAATCTCGTTAGTATCGACGAGAACTAAGAGTATGTAGAACAGCCTGTTAAAATTTGAAAGCAATCGGTTCAGTAGAAAAGAGTTAAGACACGGGCCGACCAGAAAAACAATGTTTTGACAAAAACGCGTTTAAAGTTCAATAACAAATTTTCATAAGTAAACTTATACTTACGTCAATCGTCTATGCCTGGAGCGGCATTTATATTTAAAATAAATATATATTATACGTATATACATAAATATATATATAAATATGTATAATAGAATACTGTCTGTTTGCGTATTGTGCGCCTGGCAGTCACGAATGCTTTCATTTGAAAACTGAGAGATAGGTTTACGATGTGCACTTCCCGATGCCTTCAGCTTTTGTTCGCTCGCTACTTCCTCGTTGCATTTCCCCCCTATTTCCAGAAAGTCAGAAGAAACTTGGCGTGTGTGCAGATGATGCGGAGGTCGCACGAACAATTTTTAGACAGTAACAGAGTCAACCCAGGTATAAAAAATGCGCGCAAACGATAAAAGAGTCCAAGCGGTTGCAGCTGCCGGTCGACCTTAAAGGTTGGACTTCGAGGCTCTCTAGGAAACTCGTTATAACTCCCGAAATATTTCGAACTTCTGTCTGAAATTTTCACAGTATGTTCTCAAGACATTGTACTTTCAAATTAAGCAAACAAAAAAAATTCGATTTTTTGAACCCAAGTTACCAAACTACTACCTTAAATTATAGTTTAAATATCCAAGGTTTTTTTAATGCTCCAAAAACTTGAGAAAAAAAAATATATATATGTAAGATCCGAAAGATCGGCTCTAGGATGAAGGTTGGTGTTGCAGTCGGTTCGTAGGAAGAGGACAGAGCTATTCAATCACTACACTTTATTATATCTCGGTTACAAGAAGGCTGCCCCTTTTCAGAGATGCAGCGATATTTATATGGGGAATATCATTTAAGGATGGCAGATAATAATCCCTAGATCACGTGACCCACGTGATCTATATAGGAGTGGCATATTGAAAATAATGAACTTTATTGGGTGATACACTATAGACAGAGGCTGGCTTAAGTCTAGAGGGAAAAAAGGTGTCTGTTAGGTACTTTGAGGGAAATCGAATCTGAGCCTGGAGGATGACCATATATGGTATGAGAGCTGTTTCAAGTGTAATAAATAATGTTAATGGGAATCACGCGCCGACTATCTGACATCTGAACTTTAATATGGAAAAGGCCTAGCAAAGGTTTAGGCTTTGTAAGATCCGAAAGATCGGCTCTAGGATGAAGGTTGGTGTTGCAGTCGTTTCGTAGGAAGAGGACAGAGCTATTCAACGAAAAATTATATCTCGAGATTCTTTTTAAAGAGAGAAACACCCGAAATTATCATTCAAAGCGACGAGTGGGGCCCCATTCAAGTGAATTTCTTCCTTTCAGTCTGAAACGAGGCACATCAAGTGCGCGGAGCGAAACAGAAGTGTTGTAAGATTTATCACTACGGCGCGGACACTTTGATGCTGATTTCACTCACTGGGATCACATACACACGCGCAGCTTGCAGATGCTAATGGTTACAGCCTGTTGAAACATTCTTGATTCTTTTCCGGAGTTGAACGAATTCGTTTGAAGTTAGTTATTTCTTTATATTTCCATGGATTTCTTTTTGAGATCAGTTCACACTTTATGGCGGTTTTCAGCAACTTGGGTGCTTGGATTGGAGCACAGTAAATCTTTTGGAAGTGGCATCGTTGATACGGTGCGGTATTTAACTTATGGGAAAATTTGAACTTTACCGCTCTGTCCTCTTAATTCATCCTACCGGCTTGTAAGATCCGAAAGATCGGCTCTAGGATGAAGGTTGGTGTTGCAGTCGGTTCGTAGGAAGAGGACAGAGCTATTCAATCACTACACTTTATTATATCTCGGTTACAAGAAGGCTGCCCCTTTTCAGAGATGCAGCGATATTTATATGGGGAATATCATTTAAGGATGGCAGATAATAATCCCTAGATCACGTGACCCACGTGATCTATATAGGAGTGGCATATTGAAAATAATGAACTTTATTGGGTGATACACAGAGGCTGGCTTAAGTCTAGAGGGAAAAAAGGTGTCTGTTAGGTACTTTGAGGGAAACCGAATCTGAGCCTGGAGGATGACCATATATGGTATGAGAGCTGTTTCAAGTGTAATAAATAATGTTAATGGGAATCACGCGCCGACTATCTGACATCTGAACTTTAATATGGAAAAGGCCTAGCAAAGGTTTAGGCTTAGCTAGGGTTTTCCATATTACACACATATATATATATATATATATATATATATATATATATATATATATATATATATATATATATATATATATATATATATATATATATATATATATATATATATATATATATATATATATATGTACAAATTGAATCATGAATAAGTGTGACAATTTTGTGACAGGGCTGATCTATTGAGAGCAACTAAGGAATACAGAGTTAGGAGAAAAAGAGCATCAGGATTTTAAAAATGTGTATTTGTCGAACTATCGCATAATTTAAAATAATCTATTTTGCTCTGAAAATTATTATACATAAAGTTTGAATAATTGTGTGACAAATTGCGTTGAAATATTATTTTTCATTTTTTGCAGTTATTTTGCACCTTCAAAAAAAGGTAGAAAATTTCCACCTTAAAAAACCATGGGGCAAGTGAAAAATGCAATATTTTTACTATGAAAAATTTTCTATTTTATAATTAACAGTAATTTTCATCAAATGGACGTGTAAACAAACACATAATGACTTATTAATTAAAAAATAAACGAATAAATAAATAAACAAAATAATGAACTCATTAATTTATGATAAAGAGAAATGAATGAATAAAATAGAGAACAAATAAGAAAATCAGTGAACGAATAAATAAATAAGTGAACTAATAGGTAAAAGAATATAAATTAATTAAGAAATAAAGAAATACGTACGTGATTTAAAAAATGAATGCATACGTAAAAGAAATGAACTATTTCCCTTTGCCCCATCCACTTTTCCCCGCATGCACTTGACAAATTACATTAAACATTTAAAATCAAAATTCGCTTAACATAAACGAAATAAGTATTGTACTGGATACCAGAAGATCTCAATTAATACTTAAAATGATAATTACAAAAATTTTATAATTCTATCATGATAAAAAATGTTTTTGAAAAAAAAAAACACGAATATTGCAATAAGTGTATCAAATTTTGAAAAGGACTTGTATAATTTTTTTCATTGACCTTTAGAATTTTCTATTTGTTAACAGGAATAAACTGTATGTCTAGGGACTTTGTTAAAATATTGCTTGATAGGTGGCGTTGCAAACTGTGAAAATATTTTTCCATTTCACTTTGCCTGACTATTTCACTTTGCCCGACTATTTCACTTTGCCCGACTATTTCCCTTTGCCCGACTATTTCCCTTTGCCCCACATTCCCCTACTGTCCATTCGTGAAGGCCGCTCCTAGCCCTAGCCATCCCATAGCCCCCCTAGCCATCGTTCAACGTTGTGTTATACCGCTCAAAATGCTTCTTATTATTCTTCCCCTTACCTATCACCCCTATTTTGTTAAGATTAGAAAAGACCGGATGCATGCGTAGATACGCAGAAGGTTTTATCCAAGAAAATCATACAGTATTAAGGTGTTTGTTTTTAGTTACAGATGTATCATGCTTGACTCTTTTATCACACGGTAGTATGTAATCTATCACAAAATCTATTTAACACCAATTTCACTTATATATTAACCTCATTCCATTACCAAAAGCAGATGCACTGCGATATGTGTCTTAGATTGTTGCGAACGTCTGTAGACTATTTCTTACTGGGAAGAGAGAAAAAAACCTGCTTTTTTTTTTTTTTTTTTTAATCTTGCATTTTAGCGCATAAAAATAACTATCGTAATTTCTGGGACATAAGGGGTTGGTAGCATGTACTTGTGCTCTTATGTATTTCTTAAGCAATTACCTTAACAATTTATGTTTAATGATTAATCTAATGTCAGTTTATCTTGTCCAATAGTTATTGGTTTGCGATATGCTTTTAAAGCTGCTTAAAAAATCTCGAAATTTAAAATTAGTATTAAAATAAAAACCCGTTAAAAAAATCAGTTTCTCGAAATATTTAGCAGGGGAATATATTCAAGCAATATTTAATTTGCTGCACTAAAATATGACATCAATTTTCATATTTCCAGTGGTAAGTATTATTTCATGACAGGTCCGTTGCTTCAAAAGTTTCCAGGGGCGGGATGTCAAATTGTATTTACAAACCCAGTACACATGGTATCACAAAACAACAAACGCCACATCCGCATTTTCAGAAATATATTAATCTCTCAAAGCCAGAGAGGGGTCAATTGCCCCCTCCCGACCCCCTAAATGACGGGCACACTTCGTGACCATATATTGTTATGGTAAAGTATTTTTCCTGACAAGCTGATGGCAACATTCCACCACAATTCCAGATTTTTAAACGATTATTTTATGTGTCAAAACTGTCAAAGTTTCATTCATACTGAAATCGTGTCTGAGTTTCCAATTCTCCGGGTACAGTTCTTGAGCATGCCTAGCACGTACCAAGAACGATACACTGAGCAGTCTACGAATCGACACTTTCTTTTAAAAATATGACTGGAATAATCCAACGCATTAAAGAATCTTCTCCCCCACCCAACAGGAAGAAAAAGATTCATTCTCACTCACTAGAAATTGTTTTCAGTGGCACATTTTGACGCGTCGAAATGCTGACTCTGCTTTTTGAAGACGGAAGTTTTTTTGTTCGTTGAGAAATTCCTCTTCGAAAGAGTTTTAACTTTGTGGTTGCGCGAGAAGTGAAGAAAGTAAGAAAAAATATCATTGAATTAAAATACTTTGAACTATTGTTTTAATAAAACTTGTATGCATAATATTAATTAACCGTTAAGCCTGTGATGTTTTTTAAATGTAAATTAGTGCTTCCATTTTATGCACACCCCAAAAAATGAACTGTTGTTTTTACAGTATAATACTGTCAGCCGAGGTTTCAATTTAAAACTGTAAAATGCACAGTAATAAACTGTAAAACCTGCAATTTTACAGTTTCTTACTGAAAAGTTAGCAATTTTACAGTTAATTGCCGTAAAATTTAGTTGTATTTTGCTGTAAAAAACAACAGTATAATACTGTCAGCAGAGATTCCAGTTTTAAACAAAGATTTCTTTCATACATTTCATTAAAAGCAGTCACCTGTGCTTTTTTTCTATCAAAGATTTTGAGCTCAACTATAGCTCATTGGAAAGCTAAGAAAAAGATCTTTTTATATATGCTATCAATAAATTTCAGATTTTAAAAAAATACTTATTTTTTCAAGGTCAAAGTTCACGACGAAAATGACATTTTTTACTACTTTCGAACATTAAAAAACCCATGAAGGGTTCAAAGTAACAAGCCGATTTTTTCATCATATATTCATAGTCATGGTTACTTACTGTATAAAAAAAATTGGCTTGTTATTCCACCCCCTTTATGAGATATTCCCCCCCAAAGTTGTAAATTTTTTAAAAAATCCAATTTTTAACGCTAAAAAAATGCATGTGGGGGGCAAGATAAAAAAAATTTTATATGTGGTATTTTAAGTACTTTTTACCAGCTTTCTAATAAAATGAAAGTTGCTTTGTTATTCAAAGGCGTTTGGCAGATATAAGGGACTGAACTTTCAAAAAATTGCACAAAAACAACACGATTATTTTCATTTTTTTAATTTAAATGTAATTATGTACCTTATTCTTTGCCTTAAATGCTAAAAAAAGACTAAGAAGAGCAATGAAGAAACATATTTAAAGTTTAATAAGATAATTTAATATTTTTAACACCTGGGAATATAGAATACCACTAAACTTGTCTGATTTTTAAACATCTGATTGCTACCTACAACAGAACTGAGCATTTCTCAACTTGTCCAGGTTTGTTCATACCATGTGGTCATCCTTGTTCTGACTTGCTCTCACATGTGTATCTTAGTTGTCTTTCAAATTCTGAAAGAAGTAGGTTATTGAACTAGTGTTTCTGCTGTAAAATCTTGTGAAGCTGATGTGATTTCTTTTCATTTCAAGTTCATTCATATTCACAGAATGTTTTGTTAAAAGTAAAAGAAGAAATTCTTTAGAATCCTTAAATATAAATTTGTCTTTCTGCATGTTAACTGTGAATAAGTTATGGATAACCCTAAATGCTCCATAGGAGTTTTTGAGAATGATGATTGTAATATTTTAAGTTACAGTAGTCTACTGTAAATAGTATTTCTGAGTACAGTAATGATGATAAAACTTTACTGCAACTGAGAACTAGGTGTAAAACTATTGAAACTGTTTGTACCTACCAGCAAGAAGTTCCATAAAGGTGGCAAAACTTGGCAAGAAATTTTATTGCATGGTAGGTACAAACAGTTTCAATAGTTTTACACCCAGTACTCAGGTGCAGTAAAGTTTTATCATCATCACTGTACTCAGAAATACTATTTACAGTAGACTGCCTACTGTAACTTAAAATATTACAATCATCATTCTCAAAAACTCCTATGGAGCATTTAGGGTTATCCATAACTTATTCACAGTTTACATGTAGAAAGACAAATTTAAATTTATATTTAAGGATTCTAAAGAATTTCTTCTTTTACCTTTAGCAAAACATTCTGTGAATATGAATGAACTTGAAATGAAAAGAATTTACATCAGCTTCACAAGATTTTACAGCAGAAACACTAGCTCAACAACATACTTCTTTCGGAATTTGAAAGACAAGTAAGATACACATGTGAGAGCAAGTCAGAACAAGGATGACCACATGGTATGAACAAACCTGGACAAGTTGAGAAATGCTCAGTCCTGTTGTAGGTAGCAATCAGATGTTTAAAAATCAGACAAGTTTAGTGGTATTCTATATTCCCAGGTGTTAAAAATATTAAATTATCTTATTAAACTTTAAATATGTTTCTTCATTGCTCTTCTTAGTCTTTTTTTAGCATTTAAGGCAAAGAATAAGGTACATAATTACATTTAAATTAAAAAAATGAAAATAATCGTGTTGTTTTTGTGCAATTTTTTGAAAGTTCAGTCCCTTATATCTGCCAAACGCCTTTGAATAACAAAGCAACTTTCGTTTTATTAGAAAGCTGGTAAAAAGTACTTAAAATACCACATATAAAAATTTTTTTATCTTGCCCCCCACATGCATTTTTTTAGCGTTAAAAATTGGATTTTTTAAAAAATTTACAACTTGGGGGGGGGGGCATATCTCATTAAGGGGGTGGAATAACAAGCCAATTTTTTTTATACAGTAAGTAACCATGACTATAAATATATGAGGAAAAAATCGGCTTGTTACTTTGAACCCTTCATGGGTTTTTTAATGTTCGAAAGCAGTAAAAAATGTCATTTTCGTCGTGAACTTTGACCTTGAAAAAATAAGTATTTTTTTAAAATCTGAAATTTATTGATAGCATATATAAAAAGATCTTTTTCTTAGCTTTCCAATGAGCTATAGTTGAGCTCAAAATCTTTGATAGAAAAAAAGTTATAGTTCATAAGACAAAGCATCAAAACGCCCAATTTTCGCTGTTGCCAACAACGAAAATGGCCTATATATCAAAGGGTAAATTTTTAAAAAATAAAATGAACACTGTTTTGAGCTCTGGGAAGTAAAAGGAATACACATGCAAATTTTCATCAAAATCAAAAATGGTGATGCGCACCCCATTTGTTGATTTAAAATGGAATGACCCTGTAATAAACTGTAAAATTAGCAATTTTACAGTTTATTACTAAAAAAATAGAGATTTTTAGTTTATTACAATAAAATTAGCTGTATTATACTGTAAAAACAACATTCATTTTTTGCAGTGCAATATAGGAGTTTTCCCTGAAATTTTTGACAAAAAAAAAAAAAAAAAAAAATCTACCTTATTTTGGCAATGCACTGCATGTTTTACAAAATGTATGAAAATGCATGGAAGAATTTAACAAAGATTTTTTCTCAATTTATTTTGGTGCTTATCGAAAACTCTCTATTTAAACAATATTAGGAGCTCCCAATAGGCGGTATAAGGTATATAATTTTAGAAACAGAAAAATGTTATCGTTCAAATATTTTTACGTACACTTTCAAAATGCTGATTATATTTAAATTTTGCTCGATGTGAATAATTGTCCACATAATATCACAACTTCACAAACATATCATTGCATTAGGTGTGCTATATTTTTGTCTCCTTTGTTACATAAAAAATACATAGTATGATGAAAGACAATATGGTAGAAATTGTTCTCCGTGAAGTTTTTTTCCCCTTTTAGTTTTCCCTCTAATAAATATTCAACTGGCGTTGGTGTGTTTTAAAATAAATGCGATTTTCTTTGTATGCAAAGCATTCAAAAGTAGTATAAATATTTATTATTTTCACGTTAGAAAAATCATTAGTTAAAAAAGTACTCAGAAGTTGTAAACAAATAATGCTTTAAAGCTAGAGATTAAAAAATTAAGTTAACCACAGTGCTAACGTTTTTCCCCACTCCCCAGTATTTGAAGTATGTTTTACCCTTTGCAGTTTTAAGAATAATGATACAGGTGTTAAAATAAAATGCATACAACTTTTTTTGTGTGTGTATGTGTGTTTTAGACGTGTAAAACTAACATTATTTTAGTCAACATTGCGTACAATTGTTTAACTTTCAGCATACGACCTTAATATCATCGATAGCAACAATATTTGCACGTTTTAGGTAAATGTTTTCGTGAATTAGTGCTCACAAACATGCAAATACTTACATTTTAAATAGGAAACAATATTGCTTAACATCAAATACAATTAGTAAAATATTCTTGCACTCAATGATTCATATCTTATCGTTTCCTTTAAATATATTGATAACAATATTAATAAACAAAGAACAAAAGCAAGACTTAATTATTTCATTTATTTTGTAGACGGTAACAAATGCTTTCAACGATTTTTTTTTTTTTCGAAAATAAAATATTGTTTAACTAACGAAAAAAAAATAAATATTATTTTTGTCCAAACTTTTACATTATAGAAGCTTAATCAAAACGTATAGAAATTTTACCGACAAAAAATAAGTCACATTTCTAACCATTCTTATTGTGGACTGCTAATCACCTTTTATTTTAATTACAAAAGAGTATATTCCATTCAGGTCAATCGTTTTCTCACGTGCATTAAAAATATTCATTTTGCTAATGGATATTCGTAATTTTAGTTTGTGCTTCTCAATTTTCGTATGACGTTTCAAAATAACTGCCAAGATTATATTAATTACTGTAATACAATGTTTTAAGAACATTTGCACTACTATCATTTATGTCTTCAGTATAATTATGTTGACAGTAACCATCTACGGTATTTGGGTATGCGTGAATGAAAAATGAAATTTTGCTTTAGTAATTACAAATTTTTCCAATTTATGAATTACATAGTTGTGAAAATTCATGCATTTACACTGTAATGAGACCTTCAATTTGG
The DNA here is from genome assembly GCA_038373865.1 of Uloborus plumipes. Lineage (NCBI taxonomy): Eukaryota > Metazoa > Arthropoda > Arachnida > Araneae > Uloboridae > Uloborus > Uloborus plumipes. Next base: position 94,807 of record JAXGGA010000168.1, read on the forward strand.
AATTAAGGAAACAGTTTTCCATGTTTAAAAAAAGGAGGCAAAAAGCTGAATATAATAATGGCTGTAGTAATCATAATATTTTTACATTCTTTAATTATACTTTTAGCACTGCCGCATCTATTAAAGATAAGAATTTTCAAAATGCCATAACAAGAGCCTTAGAGTAAGAGATGGTATAAAATATAGAACTAAAAGATTAAAAAAACAAATAGGTAATTATGTAGCAGTACAGCATTGATTGTTTATGTCCACACTGAATCGGTTTATACCGCAACCTTATATTCAACTACATTTTAGAATCCTTTTTATTTTTAGATTATTTTACATATATATTGCCTAAAATAATACTTTAACTGCAGCAGATAGTTCTAAAAATTCTCCATTATTGAATTATTTTCTCAAACAGTGACACTACGCATTTTGAATTGCAAAGCTCTTAGGCACATAAACATTTTACGTTGACCTTGACAACTTCTAGACAAGCATTAAAAAATGTACATTTTCAAATTATGATAAGTGAAATACTTAAGCTGCAAATAATGAATGTTGATAGTTTGCTTGTAAACAAAACACAAGCTAAAATACGCAAGGGAAATTCCTCAAAACGTGGTAAGCTTCTTAACATAGAGGTCATAATGGGGGGGGGGAATGGGAAAAAGCGTGTTTTTATAAGACATGTAAGACTTACATGCCTACATTAACCTTTAATGCATGCGATTAAAGTTAAATGTTTAATTTGAACTCTAATGGGCCATTCCATTAAAAGTGAAACCAATTGGTCAAAAATTCATATTGAGGTTATGTTACTATGTTATACATCATTTTAAAGCTTAAGATGTATATTTTAAGAATCCTGCATTGGTTTTTTGGTGAGAGTTAGAATAGTACTTGTTTTCTTAGTTGGAAGTACGATATTCACGAACTTGTAAAAATCAGAAAAAAGAACACATTTTCAAATGCATATTTTTCATCGAAAAATAAAAACAAAAATTACTACTTGTAGCACAATTTTAACTACTAAGACGGTACTATAATAATATGCATTCATTAATTTCTTTTGAATTGATCTAAATGGTGTAATTGAAGTTTGAAAAAATGAAGTTTGATGTTACGTCTGTAACAAAAAAGAAGCAAAAGTTGTCATTACGACTTAAAAAATCAAAATAAAAAAAAAACCCTTAATGGTCCTTTTGGCAAATTCTTAGAGTAATTGCCCACCATAGTTAAAAATATTGCAACTGATTTAGTTTTTAAATTAATGCTGTTACAGACGTAACATTTCGGACATAACAAATGACTCTATGTTACGTCCGTAGCAAAAGTAAATTTCCAATTAAATAGGTAAAAAGCACAGGATGAGCAATACATGTATATAGCATAATATGGTACGAGTACTGAAGTTTCTATTATTCTGATTTTGAAATTTTTAATTATGTCGGCATGTAATTGAAATTTATTTGCGAAAATGCCGTTCGAATTTCGAAAACGTCGGACGAAAAAGGACACATTTTTTCATTCAAAAAAAAATTATCAAAATTGACCAACTGTCACCAAGAAGGTTAAATTTTAGTTTGGTACTAGTATTCTGCTATATCATCCAACATTTTCAAATTTTTAAGTTCTCCTAAGACCAATCACTGATTCCAGGGAGGAATTTACTTTTCTCGATTTTTTTATGTAGCAGCCCTATTATGCATTAATTTTAAGAATACAAATAAATAAATTTGTGTGAAGGCCCTTCTAAACTTTTCCTGTGTCAATCTTTCTTGGAAATAATTGTCTTAAGATGCATTAATTTATTGTTACATATTGACATATCGGCATATGTTCTCAACTCCCCCAGACTTACCCAAATTTTCTAAAACTGTTACAGTATAACTTAAAATATTCAAATAATGTGGTAATTAATGCTACTGTATTATTTTAGCACAAAAATCTTTGTTTATTCCTGCTTTAAAATACTGTTTTCTACTTTCAAATCAGAGATGTTACGTCTGTAACACCACTTTGTTTCGTCCGTAACAAGTTTATGAATTTTTTTCACAAATTCGGCAGTCAAAATCCACACAATCTTTATGGTTTTAGAAAGCTTGAAGTCTCTAGAACACGTATTTAAAAAAAAGTTCAAAATTTCCGTATAATTCAGAGGAATATTGTAAGTTGTTTGACATAGTCGAGTTTTTGCTGTTTTGTGAATTACGTCTGTAACAGGCAGTTTTTAATTTCTGTATTTTTTTTGTAATTAAGCAATCTGCACGCAAATTTAATGTAGCATAAACATCATCAAGTTACACTACAGGAAAAAAATTGAAGACTTTCATCAGCCCAAACCAGAATTATATGTGTTCAAAGTCTGCGATTGTTACGTCTGTAACGATGGAATTGCCCTAATATGATTTTTCTCTTTTTATAAAGAGTATGTTTACTTACATGTAAATGCTGTAAAATTTTAAAGGTCGGAGGAATAACTTTCCTAGTTTACAGCCGAGATTAAAATGTGTTCGTTCACCTCATTAAAGAAGTGCAAAGGAGATAAATAGATATGAAGAGATTTAAAATGACATTGTTTTTGAAAAAAAAAAAACCTGTAACTTAAATTAAAAACTAAGGACGTAGGCAGTATATTTAAAATTTACAAGCAATTAACATAATTTTTCGATCCCCTACTTATTCGTAAAAACCACGAGAAATGGAAATACCACGGCCTGGAAGGAAAAATATGTTTTTGTAAAAACTGGCCATCTCATTTAAGACAAAGAACGTGATTTTAAACATAGTTTAAGCGATATTATTCTCATTTTTCACTGAATACATTTGAAAACCTTTATTGCTGTAAATCAGTGGTTCTCAACGGGGGCGGTACCGCCCCCTGTGGGCGGTGGGAAGATGCTGCGGGGCGATGAACATGTTTTGGGCAGTAGGGGGGCGGTGGGTATATTTTGGGCGATAGGTGGGCGGTGGGAAAATTTAGGGTCAGAGGATAATAAATGTATTGGAATTTATTTTAATTGTGAAAATAAAAATTAAATTTTGCATTAAATCAAAAATACAACTTGTATTATTTGTGTACAAAACAAACTTATGCACTCTGGAATCTTTAAAAGTATTTTCTTACGTTTTTCGGGGATGACTTTTTTTTATTAAAATAGTTTAGCTTTTTTGGTTATCTATTTTTCCTTTTCTCTCTCTCTCTCTCTCTTTTTATAGCGATTTGACTTTTTAGTAATCTTTTTAGTCCGACAATCTTGAGAGAGAGTGTTATAGCTTGACTACCGAGAGATAGTGGATGACCTTGAAGTGGAAACGAGCCTCTTTCATTTTGAGCCAAAAGTTATTTTTTACTCACTCGTATATTAAAATTTTTACTTCCTGCGTGATCTCTATGATGCTACCTATTACAAAATAAAGCGGTTCGTTTCCCTTTTAAGGTCAGCCGTCATCTCTCCGCGGTCGAGCTTTACCTAATATAGAACTGTTACAATAAATTGCAGTTGCAATCAAGGTTGAATGGTTTATCTAATATTAGCCAGTTTGGTTAATTTTGATCACACGTAGCTAAATAAAATTCAAAAGCATCAACCACACCATCGTTTGTTTATTTTTAACCGAACTGTTGATCGATTCTTTTTACCGCAGCAATGTCATTTCTAACAGCCGTAAAAAAATTTAATAAAGCCTTTTTTTTCAGTAATTATCATGCATGTAAAAATACCGTCCAGCATCTGCAGGTGAAAATGGTCAAATTTTTCAAGTTTCAAGTTTCAGTCGCCTGTTTAAAATGTTGCTAAACGAAACTGGTTTTCATACTGAACAATTCCTCGTTTAAGGATACCAGATTTCAATGTTCATTTCCGAAATTTAATGGGGGATTTAAAATACTTCAAAAAAGATTCACGATTGCATTTGAGTATCTCCCATAAATAGCGTTTTTGGCAGAACATTAAACGTCATTGATTTTGTTTTTTGTTTTTTAACTTTCTTAATTTTCTTTTACCGTGTTCTCATAATTTAGCTTGGTCCCTATGAGAAAGTAAGACTACCCTAAAGATATCCAAAATATTTCGATGGTCCGGGGCATTCGTGTCGTTTGGCTATTTTCCTCGGTTTGGTTATTTTCCTAAATTTTTAGCTGGCAATCGTATTTGCAATGCTTAGAGTGCCCGCTCAGTTTGACGGTTTTGTTTGACCTCAGTATTTTAACTTTGGCTTTCGCTCACTTCATTTATTTACTCTCATGATTTATTTTTAGTGAAATCTCCTTCAATGATGCTCACGTTTTTGCCAATATTTTCACTCTTTGCACAAAGACTTCTCCGAGCGTTTTGAGGATATTTTGTTTCTGAACGTTCCTCAATGGGTCATGAGCCCTTTTAAAAATATTGAGACAGCAGATGTTCAGTATCAGTGAGAATGGGTGGAACTGTCAGCCACTGAAACTTGAAGAGCTGGTTTCCAGAATGTTAACAATCTTACAGGATTTTGTCTGCAAGGAGACATTAGTAGCCTTTATCCTGGACTGTGAGCTATCGCCAAAAATTTTTTAATCGCCTTCCCCTCTTCCTACCTTGTCGAATATGGATTCAGTATTGTCACTGACCCAGTTACAAAACAGAGAACTCGACTTCAAATCGTCCTAAGAGGAGACTTGCGCCTTCACCTTAAAAAAAAAATAAAATAAACCGACCGTGAGGAAACTGGCTTTAAACCACCAAGAACTAATATCTCACTAACATATATTTCTGAATGTTCCTTTCACCTTTTGAATGAGAAAAAGAATGCTTTGCTTGTTTATTTTTATTGCATTTGATTGTTTCCTTCATTTTTTGAACAAAAAATGTTTTGCTCATTTATTTCTATTTTATTTCATTTTATTTTGTTATTATTCTTTTAAAAGTGAAAGATTTTTAATTATAGATTTGTTTTTTATTTCTACATTCGTCATTTTAATTCTAATAATGAATAATTAGGAAAAATATATCTTGTTTAACAGTTTTGTAAAATTCTGGAAGGAAATTATTTTAAACTTTAAACCTCTTTTCGCACACCCCCTCACCTTCACTAGAAAGGGGGGGGGCGTTGGAAAAAATTTCACTCGTAAAGGGGGCGTTAGCCGTAAAAAGGTTGAGAACCACTGCTGTAAATGAAACATTTTTCCCTAGGTTACCACTTTAGCGTGCACCTCTTTTACATTTCTAAACTTCATTTCGCTTTATGCTATAGGTATAAGTTTACAGTTAATGCAATCAATCATTATAAAAACGTATTTTTGAATTTTTAATACAGCTAAAGATCATGTTTACTGCTGATATATAAAATAGCATTTTTTGATTCTTTTTTTAGGGCTCTATTCCATTTTTGCAACAACCAGGGCAGAGCTCTTTTAGTGTGATTAATAGTTAAGCTGGTTTAACGTTTTAGTTGAACTATAAATCTTCAGTTTGTGACTATAATGTGATAAAAATCTCTAATCGTGGCCACAATCCTAACAGTGAAGACAAATTACGTGAATAAATGCGTCGTAATAAATGCATCACTTTTCATGACCAGACCTTTCTACTAAAACGTCAAAGCATGACGTTTTTAGTATTTTAGGATCAAGTAAAATATTTGCTCGAAAAATTGCAAGTACATATGTGTAGATTGAAACATTTGAGATCAGAAATTATCAAGCAATTACACCAACTGGAAAATATTTCTGTCTTTGAAAACGGCATAAAATTTAAGTAATTTTTTCAATTTTCCTTGGTAAAAGTCCAATTTCTTAATTTAACAATAGTTTCTTCTCCACTAAGGCATTTTTTTAATTAAAAAAAAAAAAGTAAATATATCAAAAAGAGATGGAAAAAATCCTGAAAAATATATTTTGAAAAGGTTTTAATGTATAATGCTTTATGAATGATATATTAATAGTTCAAATTTTCAACGATTTATATAATTTATTGCGTTTTCTAACTTATGTCTGTGATCATAATAAAGAGTTAAAATTACAATTAGATGTTTATTGAGGTTTACTGCTACATGAAAATTACGTCTACCTTAATGACTACCATTATTTATTGTTAGACAGCAATCGCTCTTTTAAAGACGTCGGACTCGTGACAGGAGGGACCCGGGTTTGATCCCAGCAGATCAAAGATCCACCGTTTTGATTAATGTTGGCTGGGGACAATAAAAATGTCGTGGTCACAAAGTCCTCCAAGTGAAACGATACCTCTGAGGGTGCTGGGCCAAGGGTTTTTGCTCGACCCTTGGTTCTGGTTCAAAAAGAACAGAATCTATCCCGGTTAAACCACGAGCTGTGGTAGGTACGGGGGACCCTGGAGTGTGTGAAGTGATGTGAAGTACAATAAAATAGTTTAATAACAATAATGAACCCACTAATCGGGAAAATGATGCTATTAATAAGAATAATAACCAAAGTAACAGCCTTTAAATACTTTAGTCGTATTTAAACCAATAAAAATCTGTTTCATTGGTAAGTCATCATTCTTTTCAATGTTAGAGTTATCCAGAATATGGCCTTTTAAAAACTAATATTTCTGCCAATTTTCCGTGAGGCTAAACAAATGTCAAAAAATAGAGGCACACTAAATTTCTTCACTAAAGATGATCCTAAACATATGAGGAAGAACAATTTGTATCCACAAATTCCGATTTTCTCGCTCAGTTCGTTGTGCCTAATGGGATATTTGACAGGAAAATTATAACATTTGTTTAAACTTCATCGTGTTGAATATTTTCAGAAAGTTATTGACCAGTCTCACAACTACTACTTCACTAACATTTTCTAGAAATTTCGTAAAGAGCATGTTTTCTGGCTGCTCAATATTTGCTTGTCGGATGGAGTTTGTTTTGAGATGCATTTCGAAAAACAGTCTTCTACGAATTTTCACACGATTTTGGTTGAAATTCTATTTAAGCAAGACAGAGTTTAGCTTGTAAGCAATCTAAATGTTAAAATTAGTTACCCAAACCAAGTGAAGATTTTATTTTATGTAAAATGGCACTATTTTTAAGGAATATAGTCAAAAAGTGTAAAATTAAGTTAATCTGTTTCGTCAATATCTACGGTATTTTTGTTTGGAAAAGAATGGGATAAAATCTGTATACAGGGAATAATAATTCATTTTCATACCATCCAAAAACAAGCGAAAAAGCAATGAAGGCGAACAGGGGGCACATGTGAACATTTTTTTTCATTTCATTATTATTCAAAACATATCGCGTGCTCAGTGCAAAAAAAACCCACGATTGAATAACCGCTTTTTTGTGTCATGGAGTTTTTTAAGGTTTTTTTTTTTTTTTTTTTTTTTTTTTTAACTTCATGTCATTAAAACGGCACTTGTGAACAGGTCTGGGGTACATATGAACATGATTAGAAATGATTTATGATTCAAAAAAATAATAAATAAATAAATAAATAAATAATAATGTGAAACGTATAAGTATATACCAATTATAAGGGTTTATAACCTATACTATCTCAGTTAAAGTTGTACAGTAATAGTGTCACTAAGAAAATGTATTTTTCCAAATATATAACTCTGTTCATTGTAAAACTAAAATGCCTTTCTCTGCTATTCTGATTTCGGTGGCACCTGCGTTGTCGGTGGACGGGCAAGACATCAAGACTCCCGGAAGTGATATTGGGGTGAAATGAATCAATACTTTGTCGTTTATAAAAATATGATCCAAAATATACTGGACATTATTTAATTCAGTGGTTCTCAACGGGGGCGGTACCGCCCCCCTGTGGGCGGTGGGAAGATGCTGAGGGGCGGTGAAGATGTTTTGGGCAGTAGGGGGGCGGTGAGCATATTTTGGGCGATAGGGAGCGGTGGGAAAATTTGGGGGTCAGAGGACAATAAATGTATTAGAATTAATTTTAATTTAAAAAATCAAAATTGAATTTTGCATTAAATCAAGAGTTCAACTTGAATTATTTGTGCCGACGCTAAAACAACTTATGCTCTCTGGAATCTTTAAACTTATTTCCTTAAGTTTTTCGGAGGTGATCGATTTTAGTGATCTTTTGCGTCCGACAATCTTGAGAGAGAATGTTTGGCGACGGAGAGATGGCCAAAGACCTTGAAGTGGAAACGACCCTGTTTCATTTTGAAATAGGGAGAATCAGCGTCAAAAGTAATTTTCTACTTACTCGTACATTAAAATTTTTATTTCCTGCGTGATTTGTCTGATGCTACCTATTACAAAATAAAGCGGTTCGTTTCCACTTCAAGATCACCCGCCATCTCTCCGCGGTCCAGCTTTACCAAATGAAGAACTGTTACAATAAATCACAGTAGCAATTAGGGTTGCATTTTTTTACTTAATATTAGCCAATTTGACTAATTTTGATCACACATAGCTAAACAAATTCAAAAGCATTAGCGACACCATCGTTTGGCTATTTTTTAGCCAAACTGTTGATCGATTTTTTTTACCATAACAATGTAATTTCTAATATCTGCAAAAAAAATTAATAACGAATTGTGTTTAGTAATTATCATACTGTCCTTCATTTGCAGGTGAAAATGGTCAAATTAAGTTCTCAAGTTTCAGTCGCCTGTTTTGATTGTTGCCAAGTTAAACTAGTTTTCAGACTGAACCAATTTCCCGTTTAGGATACTAGATTTCAATGTCTATTGCCAAAATTTAATGGGGGGACTCAAAATACTGCGAAACAGATTCCCAATTGCATTCTAGTGTCTCCCACAAATAGCGTTTTAGGCAGAACATTAAAACGTCATCGATTTTTTTTACTTACTTAATTTTCTTTCACATTTTCTCATAAGTTAGCTTAGTACTTATGAGAAAGTAAGTTTACCCTAAAGATATCCCAAATGTCTCGATGGGCCGTGGCATCCGTGCAATTTGGCTATTTTCCTTATTTTGGTTATTTTCCTAAATTTTTACCCGGCAATCGTATTTGCGATGCTTAGAGTGCCCGCTTAGTTTGAATGTTTTGTTTGACCTTAGTATTTTAAATTTGGCTTTTGCTCACTTCATTAATTTACTTTCATGGTTTATTTTTAGTGAATTCTCCTTCGATGATAATCACGTTTTTGCACAAAGACTTCTATGAGCATTTTGAGGATATTTTTGTCTTTGAGCGTTCCTCAATGGGCCATGAACCCTTTTGAAAATATTGAGACAGCAGATGTTCAGTATCAGTAAGAATTGGTAGATTTTTCAACCACTGAAACTTGAAAAGCTGGTTTCCAGAATGTTAATAATCTTACAGAATTTTACCTGCAAGGAGACATTAGTAGCCTTTATCCTGGACTGTGAGCTATCGTCAAAAATTTCTAAGTCGTCTTCCCCTCTTACCAGGGGTGCCCATCCCCCCCAAGCTCAATGGCGCAAATTCCCCCCCAAAATTTTTCACAACCCTCTTGTGCTTTTTTTACCCCTCATTTTTATTTTATTTACTTTTTTTTAATATTATTTATTTATTTTTTTATATTATTTATTTATTTTTTAAATATTATTTATTTATTTTTTTAAATAATATTTATTTATTTATTTAAATTATTATTATTATTGTATATATATTATTTATTTTTTAAAAGTTCGAATTATGCTTTGAATAGAATCGCTTTTTTCTCTTCCAGAAATTCCAAGCACACACACATGCACACAAAAAAAAAAAGAAAAAATTTAAATTAAAAAAGTAATGACTGAATAATTTTTTTTTAGAAAACCGTAAATTTTTAAAATAAATAAATTAGTTTTAAAAAATCCCCCCCAAAAATTTTGATGGCGCAACTTGCGCCATAATCCCCCCCCTGTGGGCACCCCTGCCTCTTACCACCTTGTCGAATGAGGATTCTTAGTTGTCATCGACCTAGTTACAAAATAGAGAAATCGACTCGTCCCAAGAGGAGACTTGCGCCTCCACTTACAAAAAATATTAACCCTTCACTGCACGATTTTTTATATTTTCATGAAAAAAATCATTTGTTACCTTTTAAATAACCCTGAGTTCAGGAAAAATGAAGAAAAAAATTAATCTTAAAAATGTGCACCAAAAATGATGTTTCAATTGTTTGTTCTATATATGGCACAAAGCACATAGCATATGCTTTATATACCGATAAGTGTAATAATCTACAATGTTTTTGTGTCATAAGTGGTATAAACAAACTTTCCACTAAGTGTATTTAAACATTTTTGGAATAAAGGAAATAATGACTAAGCACACTTCTAACGGAAATGCCGACCCTTTTTTTAAAAAAGCAAGAACTGTAATACCTAGACTAGTGCAGCTAACTAGTGCATAAAAATCACACTAAACTGTTATAGCAATGTTCCAGAAGGGGCACAAAGCTCAGTTTAACTGCATTTAAAAATCATAGAAATATATGAGGGTTTATTTGGTTTGTGCCAGATCTGGCACACCGTGCAGTGAAGGGTTAAACCGGCAGTGAGAAAACTGGCTTTAAACCACCAAAAACAAATATCTCACTAGCATATATTTGATTTCTGAATGTTCTTTTCATATTTTGAATGAGAAAAAAGAATGCTTTGCTTGTTTATTTTTATTGCATTTGATTGTTTCCTTCATTTTTCGAGTAAAAATTTTTTTTGCTTGTTCATTTCCATTTTATTTTATTTTATTTTGTTGGTATTCTTTTAAAAATAAAATATTTTTAATCCTAGATTTGTTTTTTATCTCTGCATTCGTCACTTTAATTCTAATAATGACTAATGAGGAAAAATATATCTTGTTTAACAGTTTTGTAAAATTCCGGAAGGAAATTCTCTTAAACTTTAAACATCTTGTTGCACACCCTCTAACATTTAACATAAAGGGGGGCGTTGGAAAAAAATTCACTGGTAAAGGGGGCGTTAGCCGTAAAAAGGTTGAGAACCACTGATTTAATTTGACGAATTAACATGTTTTTAGTCCACAGTACTACCTCGCTATTTTGTGCATTCATTAGCCTTTTCTAGTTAAGTCGTATTAATTATTTCCTTTTAAAAGAGTAATTCAAGAAATTCAAACTCTTCTATGGGTAAAAGTAGATCTTGTTGTGAAGGGGAATGGAGAAGAAAATTTATAAAAATTGAGCCAATAATCGCTAGGTACTTTCAGCTCGTAAGCACTTCTTGGTTGAAGAAAATAAATACCTTTGTGCGAAAGCTGTAGAGTTTAAATCCAACGTTTAAATGCACAAATTTACAGGTATACTGTAGACACGTGTTTCGGGGCTACAAGGAGCCCCTTTTTCAATACAACAAGTGTGAGCTTTAGGATGAAGAATCATCCGATAAAAGTTCCTTTTATCGGATGATTCTTCATCCTAAAGCTCACACTTGTTGTATTGAAAAAGGGGCTCCTTGTAGCCCCGAAACACGTGTCTACAGTATACCTGTAAATTTGTGCATTTAAACGTTGGACTTAAACTCTACTTCTTGGTTGGTTTTATTAGGTTTAACGGTACAAAGTTATCCTGATCCATCTAAACTAAGCTATATGTACTGCGTTTTAACACTGGGAAGTGAATATCACAATTATTTCAAGGGGATGCACTTATTTTTGAATGGTGTTTAACTGGTAGCTCTTCTAATAGGGAAATTCTATTCTATTTCTTAAATAGGGAAAGAATGCAGTGGGCAGGCCGGGGAATTAGATGTCACTTTGTACTGTATTTTATAATCGAATAATTAGCATTTTTTTTAAAAAAATTAGTGCTAGTGCTTGCTTAAGAACTCAATGTATGTGTAGTTTGATGCACAATAACAGATTTGATGCCCATAATGTCCAAAATATCTATTTTTTTAATTGGGTAAATGGAACCAAGTGATGACTAAAGGGAGTTGTTTCGTGGATATAGGTCTCTAATTTTGTTAAATTACATTCAAAAGGTAATAAATAAGTTTTAGATGGACTAAATGGAAAAATATTATATTTATAAACAAAGAACCCTATTTCACGGGACATTCATTGATCGCGGTCAAGTCTGGAACAGATTAACTCCGATAATGGTTTAGGTTTACTGTAGTTGTAAGCCTACCATCTTCAGCAGTGCTTCATATTTTTGGTAGCAGTATTAGTTTTTTGTAACAAGCATTTTGCTCACAGCATAGTGTTTCTTTCGACATATCATCCCTGAGCTGGTTTAATCTTACTTTTAGCAAAAACCATTAATTTTTTGCAAATTAAATTGAAAAAATATTTCGCTGGAGATGAAATGCGATTAAATGTAAGTCTCCCATTTAATTTATAACACAAAAGAAACTAAAATGAAATATCTCTTCATTAAAGCATCCCTCCATGCTGAGCTTATCCTTTGTTCTAAGAAACTTCCTATTGCTCTCCTAAGTAATTAAGTTTCTAGTTCTTTCTGTCTTTCAACATAAAAACAATAATCACTGCCACCTTTTTAAATGAAGTGAAACAACGGTTTGTATAATGGAAGAATCTTGCCAAATTAATAAGTATTTAATATCACTTCGTGTGCATTCTTAATTAAATGAAACGACCTTGTTCATCTTATATTTTTTTCAAAAGACCGCCATAATTGATTAATAATGATGTTTTACCAGATGTTTTATAATAAATGTAAGGTGGATTTATTATTTGTTTTCATTGATTAAGTTAAATTATTTTAAAAAAAAAAATCTTTTCCGCTGAAATATGTTTTTATTGACTTAAAGGAGATCTGGTTCTTCTTACTTAACAAAGAAAAATATAAACATTAAATTTACTACAATGAATAGAAAGAAAATACAGTGGCCGCAGCTCATATGAATCACGTCTGTTCTGAACAATTTTGATTCAATAAAGCGACTAATGCAATAAAGTGGTTCATTCAATAAAGCTGAAAATTGTTTTTTTTTTCCGGGATTTGACTTTTAAATGCGATTGTTGCAATTAACCACTAGTTTAATTCACTGACGTTCACTATATTTTATGTTTAACAGTCCTCTTTAATCTTTAATGCACATTTTTCCAGCATTATTGTAGAATGCCTAAACTATATCCAACCTTCACTTTCAGTGACCACAATTAACTGCCACTCATAAAAGTCTAAAATCTCCTTTTGAAAACACACTTTTGAAAATGTGTCCGCACGCGTACTTGCAATATTTTAGGAACTAAATTTAAACAGCATATTTTTGTAAAGAACAGAATTCTCTACCTTATACCTGAAAATTATACATCCATTGTCGTATCTTCTCAAAAAGGTTGATTCAGTAAACAAAGCTACTTCTCAGTGCAGTTTCTCGTCGAAATACTGATTTCATTATTATTTTCTCATGTTGGTGAAATATTTGGATGCGTCTTTCATAGTTTTTATTATATTTGTATGTAGTCACTATACGGAATGATTATTATAAAGTATGGATAGCTCAAACATGAGTTTTCCTTTAATCCTTGCCAAGTACAATGACAGAGAACAGAATTATACTTTTGATTTTGGTTCAAAATCACCTCATTACCAATGTTAATATCCATTTATCAAATCAGTTTTTATCATATATTTATAACATAAAATAAAAAATGAAATTGAATTTATTTAAAAAAAAAACGATTTAAAGTTTTACTACAGGATGAGCACAAATGATGAACTTAATTTTAGAAATCATATTTTCGAAATTACTGCACATATTACAATAGTTGATATATGAATGTAAAGATAAACAAATATATCAAACGTTTCTCAGTTATAAATGCTCGTTGCATAAGCATTTTGTTACACGACAAACGTCTTACTTGTATTATAGTTAATTCCATATGTCAAAACTTATTTTTATGGACCTAAGTCAAAGATACTCAGTCAAAAAAGATTATCAGCTCCTGTACTGAAAACTTAGAACGTATGTTAACAGTATTACGAACAATTGAGAGTGCGATACTTTTAAGTGTGTAGAACGAACTGGATTAACAAACTAGATGCCTTCATGTTACAAAACATTTCAAATTAAAAATTCTGCACTATATGCTCACACATTGCACATCTGTGGAATTGAATATTCGTTAAAAACTTGGTACATTTATTTTTAAATTCAAGAGCTACTTATGGTAATTATACAGAGTAATTTCAAAAATACGGTTCTCTGAAATATATTTTATCATTTGCGGGCACCCTGTATATTCGGTTAAATTTATATTTGATAAAAAATAACACTTATTCATGTTAAAATACAATAATTTGTTTTAAATGGATAATTATTAAACATTTAAATCAATAGACGTATATTCAGGTGCACTTTAATATTTATTTTCTTTAGCTGCGGTTCATATTTTTAATAAACATGTCGTTCTGTTTTTCAGCTCTTTTATCATTTAATGTAATATATAATTATGGTACGCATTCATTAAGTATCATTAGGCCTTCATTAACTAAGTGTAAGACATAAAAAATCGTAGCTACAAAATTACCGGAGAAGATTTTGCAAAATGTTTATTTCTCAAAACAACCGCAAGAAGAATGTAACCATATAATTACATTTGCATAAAGGATTTTAATAAGTATATGCATCAAAATGAGCATCATCTGTTTCTTTGTGCTTTCTTCACAAGGTTAAAATATTAGATCACTTAATAAAAAACGGGGCGAAATGCGCTTTTCTTTATTGCTTACATTATCATGTTTACCGTTAAATTTTACTTAGGCTAATTGCAAGATCTCAATTTATTAGGAAAAATTATAATTTTTCATATTTGCTGCATTTTTTTTTCTTTTACATTTCACAGCATACAAAATGCTACCGTTTTTCAAAAATAAAAAGTAATAAAGATAAAGGTTAGAAATAACTTGAATTACATTTTAAACTGTTAGCATTTTTCCAACAACTAGAGGCGTTGCACGGTCTACCTCGAAAGAATAATGAGTGTCAAGGGATGCTTGTTCAACGTTTATGCTGAAAAAAAAGTGCAAAATTTCCCGTCTGCTTGTATGAATGAGCAATTTTATAATTCAAAATTTGAAATAGGCAACTTTTTTTTTTTAATTCCAAAAATTTACTAATCGTTATTGAAAGCGTACAGACTCTCTTCAACGGATTGTCAGGCAACCCCTCACACCTTTTATCCTCCATGGGGAAGAAAACTCCCTTTGTGAATTCCTGAGCCACCAAAGGTCCTTTTTGCAAAATTTAACAAAGATCTGACGTTAAATATGTATTTGTATAACGAACGCGCGCGCGCACACACACACACACACACACACACACACACACACACACACACACACACACACACACAAATTAATAAATCGACTTATATTTTTATATGTAGGGAAACACGGAACAATATGAAGAGTTTAACAGTTTTCTATTTTTTACAGGCGTAAAAAACGTAAACTGACACTTTTTCATATGTAGAGAGCTCATCTTTTTAAAAATAAAACGGCAGAAATATCCATAATAGGAAAACACAGTAAACCCACTTTCAAATGAGCACATTTCTACTTCATAGTATTCAGCTAGTGTCAGACATCTTTGAAGCCCTGTTGAAACTCAAAAAACGAAAATATTGAGAAATTATTCCTAGACACAGCTGACTTGAAGTTTCAAAAATAAGCTTAATACCTAATGCACTTTCAAAAAATTTTTAAGAATGTGAAACTTCACGTTTTGGGTGGAATAGCTTGAATAGCTTGATAGAAAAGAAAAACTCGAAGAAAAAATTCCTAGAAAATGCTACAACCATCACAAGCATATGAAATCACTTCCATGAAATTCATTCTTCCTTTGCACTTCCATGAAATTCAGCACAAAGGCAGGGACATAGCATGCAGAACACACTGCCTTTCTAGAGAGACTTCCACATTTCATTTGAACAGTTGTGCAATATTAATGCCAAAAATGTGGAAAATGGATTGCTGTGTACTACAAAGGGAAACCGTATCTAGAGGAAATAGTTAAAAGGGTGGAAAGATAACGCATGTTTTATAAATATAATGGCGCCATCAAAACTTCCAGGTAAATGGCCGAGACAACGAAACGAAACTGCTTACCAAAGAAAAGAGAGTGTTTAAATTATTTCTCCGCCAATTTCTGCTAAAACGAGAGGTTGCTATGTATTTTCGGACAGTTATAACTACTTATGCTTCTCTTCTTTATATTTTCATATCAGTGAAAATCCTACTGACATTTACTTTGAATTATTTATTTTGTTAAAATTCGATCGTTATGTATATTATTTAATGAAATATTTATTTATAAAAGCACATTTTAATATTTTTACATGACCGTTTCTTATCAAGGTAGATATTTTCTGATTGGGACAATAAATTATGTTTTACATACTAACTAGAACTGTTTTCATTCCTTGGATTGAAAAAATCGCAATGTGTACCACACCTGACCTTTACTAAAATAGTTATAAATTTAGTACGGTGATCTCTCACTTATGCGCCGGCCCAAGGGACCAACAGAAAAAGGCGCATAAGTGAGAGAGACGTATGAACAAGACTATTTAAAGGTCTAAAACACAACATAAGTTCTAATGAGAGCATAAATGAGAATGTTTTTTTTTTTGAAAAAAGACATATTACTACGGTTTGGCAATTACTGTAACGTAACTACAATGATAAAGAGAAAATGTAGCGTAGCTAATCAGTGTTCCCTGTAAAACGATACATAATAGATAATTGTCCCTCTCCGAACTCTAGTTCATACCGAAAAAAAGCCTTCCCTGAGCAATAAAGGCGAAAGGTTAAAGAGGAAAGTGAAGAAACATGCTTATTTTTTAAAGAAATTAAATTATTTTTTTTTTAACATTTTACGAAAAATTCGGCGCATAAGTGAAATATTTATCTTTAGAGCAACGCATAAACGAATGATATGAGAAATTTTTGCTACGGTTGTGAAATCTAAAAACTTATGCCCAAACTCTTCTCCTACACGTGACGGCAATAAATTAATGAAAAACTACAATTAAAAAAGATGCCAGATTTTTTTTTTGCTTCACAAATGACATTAGTAAAGTACTTTATCCGGCTTCGCAAATTTTTACCTGTAGCCAAAAATTATTCGTACACATACATGAATGTTATGAACATTTAGTCTGATTGTCCCACACGTGACATTTGAATAACCCTTCTTCACCTGAGCAAGTTACCATGAGAGTGAAAAAATATCCTACTCCAAAATATTAAGTTTCAAAATAATAACAATAATAATAACCGTTGTCAAAAAGTCGCCTGTTTTTATTTTCTCACTTTGAAAAAGGGGCTTTAGTTTGGCGGTCATATTTTTAAGCATTTTTCGTTAGTTTTTGTAAGAACCAACGTAGATATATAAATAAATGATAAAACTCCAAATTTCTAAGTATTTCGGGAATAAAATGAATTGTTAGATGAAAATATTCACAAAGTCAAAGTTATAGCCCTTCTGAAAACATCTCCCTCGAAAAAAATGGACGCTCACTACCTCATGAAATAAGCTGATTGGCTTATCTGAAGGTTAAAAAAAGGCTGTTTTTTAATTTGTAAACGCATACCCGGGGGATAAACTTTTATGAAAAGACATTTTTTTTTAATTGGGGATTTCTGACATGCTTCGAAACAAAAATTTCTAATTTCATGTATTTTTTGTCAACTTTTTGCTGAAAAAGGTAAAATTTTTAAATTTTGGGGTGATAACAGATTATTCTGCGCGTGTATATGCTTGGAGTTTAAGTACACAGTTACAACTATGAAATATCTAACTTGCCATTTGTCTGCGACACCTACTAAATTTTCATTTTTTATTACGAACAGGATGAATAATACTAGTCATCTGCTTTCTTTTCCACCCTCATTTTATAAATAAATAACTTGTAACTAATCATGAGTTTCAAAATATTTTTGGTAGATGTGCTTTTCGAAACTAAACCAAGACTAAAATAAATTTCAGTACGTAAATAACTAAACTATTTTTTTCCGAATTTGTTTAAACAAGTCTGTACTTACGTAAGCATATATATATAGACAATGGTCTCAGGTATAAAGCCGACAAAAAACAATGAGTCGGCCTCTCAGCTCTCACCTAAGCACTCCGAATTCTTGCCTCCTCTACCTTTATAATGGCTTCGGATTTCAAAAAAATATCTTTATTTCCTTAACATGCATAGAATATGGTGGCAATTTATACAAAAAAAAATCAATTTTATCGAGCCCATTTAACCCCTTCAAGGAGTAATATGCTCAAATATTAGAAGCATACAGTATACTATACCTAATAAGTGCTATTGCAAAGTTCATCCATAATGTTACATTTCACGAAAAAGGTATCATTTTGCTTCCTGCACACCGTTCTAAATTTTGCAACTAATATAATTGAAAGATAAGTTTTGATATAATGAGTTGAGACGAAGAATGAATAAAATTTTACATTACAGCATGCCGAATAAGTTCTTGTTCATTCAAAAAAAAAAAAAAAAATCAACGTAATGATTATATTCTTTAAAAACACAGAAAATTACATTTCAAAAATTTAAATTTTAAATTGTTTGCAATTGATAAGCTTCTATTTTTCAATTCCAACTGCCATTTAAAACAGGTATAAATTTTATTTTAAATTTCTGTACAAAAAAACGAACCGTTCTTAGTGTTGCATGAAATCGAATTGTAACGTTTTTGAAACGTTTTTGAAACTCAAAACAAAGTGCGGCGGAGAGCAAATAATGTTTCTCATTACAATCTGCAAAATAAGTTGTTGCTCATCAAATGGCATTTTTCATTTTAATAATTATATCCTTTCAAAATTAACCGAGAAAACAAAACTCCAGAATTTAAGTTTTAAATTATTTGCAATTGAAAAGCTCCCGTTTTTCAAACTAAACCGCATCTTTTTGTAAACAAAATTGAATTTAGGATTAAATGAAGAAGTAAAGAGGAAGCAAATTACAAAAGGGCGTTTGATAAAATATTTAAGTGGGAAGTAAGCGTCCTCCCAAAAACTAATTATCTGATTTTTAATTTCTCAAACAAGTTTTAACTCACTATGTTTTGAACTAAAGTACAAGACTGTTCATTAAATTGCGCTTTTTCTTCGCAATAAGGTAACTAAGGTTCAGTCCTAAATAACTGTCTGCTATTCTATCAAGAAACTCTTTTTCCACTCTAATACAGCGTCTGGGGAAATGATTTCAATCAGAGTGACTAAGATCTCTCGGCGAAAATAAGATTGTTTAAAAGTAGAACACACGCTTCCTTCCAGACTTTTTTTCGAGTAAATTTTAAGCTCCTAAATTGAAACTGAGTAGAATAAAGTCGTCTAATTTCGATATAACTCTTCAAAAGAAATACTTGTTAAATGCAATAAAAGTCAGGGAAAAAACATTATTTTCAAAGAAGAAAAAAACTTAGGAAACAACAAGTTTATTGGAAATTTACAGAAGTAATCAGGCAAAAATAAAGTAAATGTACTTGAAGGTAGAAGATTTTAAAATTTAAAGACACCTTTCATTACTGCGTTGTTGATATTGTAAACAGAGATAATTATTTAATTATCTGAGTGAGAAACAATCAACAACATTATGCATTTAACGGTGACTAGGTGTAAACCAAAAGGATACTGAATATTTGAATATTGTAGTTCTAAAAGAGCAGTCAAAACGTGTAGGAAATAAAAGATAAATTATTCTTTTAAACATTTTTTCTGTAATGTTAATGAATACTTTAGAGAATAAAAGTTCTTTAAGTAATATGATTTCAAGTTATACAATCTTAATGGATGTATTGAACGGCTGAAATGAAGTTACAAATGTGAGGACAGTACATACTTGTATGTGCCTGATAAGCAAAAAAGAATAATATGGCAAACAGGAGTAAATTTAGCTCTTAAAATGAAAATTTTGATAAAATTATTACTCGAAAACTATGTTAAAGTTTATTTTTCCAATTTAGGGTGCAACAAATAAAATAATATACGTAAAGAAAAGTGGGCTAATGTTATACTTTCCAATGATAAATTTTTTATTAGAATGGCTCTGGATTGTTTTTGCTGCTTCTGGTACGCTCTCAGTCAAAGAAAACAAGTTCTCAAAACTTACGTTTCACAACGAACGGAAACTAAGTCAAGGCATTTTAAAATTAATTTACTTTGTACAGAGGATGAATAAAAGAAAAAAAAAAACGTTTTACAAACAAATAATTAACTTTTTTAAAAGTGGTATACATGTTTCGAAGGCCCAACCCTCATTCATCAGTGCCAAGCAAGAAATACTATTAGTGTCTATTTCTTGCTTGGCACTGACGAAGGAGGCTATGGTATTCAAAACATGTATAACATTTTGTTCAAGCGAGAATGAATTTTGAGAATTGTCTAATTTTAAAATTGTCTTTTTTCTATAAAAACCACCTTCAACTACAAATGGAGATAAATTGTTCCAGTAAAATAATGCATAATCACACGTTTCTGAAACGTCAAAAACTTGGCTTAATGCTAATTTCGTGAATTAATTTTACTCGCTAACGAAAAGGTCCGATCTAAACTTAAAGGAAACTTTCCGAGACATTCTGGCACACGAAGTATGAAAAAGGGCATCCAGTATTGAAACAAGCAAGAACTCATTCGCTCCTTTGAAAACGTTTGCATAGAAACTTCAAAGAATGTTTTTGAATTTCCATAACGTCAAGGCTAAAAACAGCGATTGAACGAAAGTCCGAAATTATTAACTAATAAAGTGTTGCAGAGCAAAATACAGGGTGTCCACTCCAATCGTGGACCAATAGCTAATTTCCAAACTGTTAGAGATACGCATATAGTTCATTTAGGAAAAAATCTCCAAATTACGAAAGGAATTTTGGGTCTATTCAATGTTTTTCAAAAAATCAAATTTTGAAAGAGTTACGAAATTTAAATTTTTATACAGCCCCCCAGTCCTATCAATCATATTTAGTAAAACATTCTTGACACTGTAACGTTTAAAACTAAAAAAGAATCACTGTTCTACCACAAAAATTGACCGAGTTATGACGTTTTGAAAAATCAAGATTTTGCATTATTTCATGACGTCATCGGTGGAGCGATCTCTCGATTTTTCAAAACTCGACTCTTTTTCAAAACGTCATAACTCGGTCAATTTTTGTGGTAGAAGAGTGATTTTTTTTTAGTTTTAAACGTTACAGTGTCAAGAATGTTTTACTAAATATGATTGATAGGACTGGGGGGCTGTATAAAAATTAAAATTTCGTAACTCTTTCAAAATTTGATTTTTTGAAAAACATTGAATAGACCCAAAATTCCTTTCGTAATTCGGAGATTTTTTCCTAAATGAACTATATACGTATCTCTAACGGTTTAGAAATTAGCTATTGGTCCACGATTGGAGTGGACACCCTGTATACGTTGTTCTTATAATTTTGTTCAGATCACTCGGATGTCTGAGTTCAAACTTTATACTATAAATACGAGATTTGTATATATTGCCCAGTAAAACTAATAAAAACGTTTCATTTACTATTAATTTAAAGTCATAAAATATGCATGACTTTCCGACCAAATGCAGTCAAGGTATGGTAATTTTTCCTCTGCTCTTATAGTTTTACCCACCGGTGTCCTGTAGGCTCTTTCATTTTTCAACGAATTTCTCGTTAAATTAAAAAAAAAAAAATGTTTGAGATATGACATACTATGTTAAAAAAAAAAAACAATAGCATTTTTGGTGACTCGATTTCCCTCAAAACAACAGTGAAATAGTTTAACTTGGACAATATTTATAGATCATGTTTAAAATTTATTTTAACTGAAACTATAAACTGAAAAATATAAAAAAAGCATACAATTTTCCTTAAACACGTGCCTGTAAACTGCACGATAGTCAGATAATTTCAAAACATTCTTTATGTACCCAACGTTCCGTTTAATGTCTGGGAAAACTATGCTTAGAAAGTAAATTCTTTTACATTTTTTACACGTTTGCATTTTGCTAAGTCCTAGTTTCACAGTTAGCAATTTCTTTCGTGTCACCGATTTTCATACAACGCTTTCCGAGTGTAATTTAGAAACAAAATTCGGAAACATCTGCTCCACAAATATATCATGTTGTCCTCCACACACAAACGTTGACATTTTTCATCCTTGTAGATATCGAAAATCTATGCACACTTCTGTTTTAGTTCGAAAACTATGGCTTGTTTTTCTTTTGCCAAGATTATTTCTTCGCTGCATATAAAACACCCATGTTAAAACGGACAGTTTACGTTTTGGACACAACATGTATCGAATCTTTTTTTATTCTTCTATATTGTGTTTTAAATATTCAAATAATAAGTAATATTAAGAACTTAATTGTTAATATGTAGTGGCGGTTTTTGCATTTCATGCTATGTGCTAAGTGATGTAAAAAAAAGTTTGCATTAAAGTAAAGTTAATTTAAGGGTTTTACAGGTACAGAAACTATAAGGGAAATCTCACCGTTACGAACGTAATATTCAAACTTTTAACATTTTTGCTATTTTTTGCATTCAGTTAATCCGCACCAAGATTTTGGAAGATCATTAATAGCATCAAATTATACAAGAGAAAAAAAAGCGGAGATTTTTATCGAACCAAATTAATTATGTATGTATAAAATTTGATTGTTACGTCTGTAAAGGGGGAACTGCCCATAAATGAAATCATTGACGCTAAATTCAAAGCATTTCCTCAAATAGATGAAACCAAGTGTTCGTGTTATGATTATGAATGCAATTTTTAAAAAAAATATATACAAAAACATGGTTTATGCAGATCACACTAAAATTGAAGTTTATGCAAGTGAGCTTAATAACAAGCTAGATATTATCGAATCAGTTTCATAGAAGTCTAACTTTTATTACTTTACATGTAAATATTCTTTTAAGCTTTACTTTGGATTGCAGCTCTACTTTAGTACCCAAAGAGGATATGTTTCGCCATTGCAACATGAAAAGATTCATAGCAGCATCTTGTTGGAAATATTAAAACTCCAACTCTTTCTTAACAATTATGGATTCATGACAAAATAGAATAGAATGTATACTTTCCCAACCAATATTTATCTTAAGGAAATTTATAATCTCCTTATTAAAGTAACCTCAGGAAAGAAACTCAACTTGCTAAAAGGAGTGAAAGTACAGAATAATTCTTCGCTAATGTGAAGAAATTAATACCGGTTAACATGTACAACTTTAATTAAAAACAGAAAAACGAATGTTCATTTTTACATTTTTCCAATATTTGTGTAGATTAGTCTTTCCTCCTCCTTGTTCTCTATTAAGGTTTAACTACTTAATCACAAAAAAAAAAAAAGATTAAGATAATGCTACAAATTCTTATTCAAGTGTTGCGTATGTTATTAATTACACTTATGCAAATGTTGCATCTTAATTAGAAATAAAATTAAATGATATGTTCGGGCATTATTCCATTCATTCAAGTTGAATCATTTCTACAAAAATTTTAAGGTATTGCTTTAGATTTGTTTTAAATAGTAATATCCTCTCTCGCTTTAGGTTACATTACTGTTAATCCATGCTTTTAGTTATGAAGAAAATTTATATACTCGTAAGATTCTTAAAACTTAACAATAGCAATTTCTAAATGTGCTGGTGTTGGTATAATTAAATCTAAAATTGGCTGCAATTCATTTCACAAAATTTTTGTTGTTTGTTCAAAGGTATATTTATCAAAGATATTAAAATTTTGTTCTTGCCGGGCCCTACTTATGAGCTTAAATATTTTTTAGAAATATTATAGCATTCATGAAAGTTAAAAACTTTTGTCCTCTAACTTTTTAAAACATTTTTTCCCTTAGAGATAGAGCTTTTTTTTTTCTTTTGACGGCAGTGTTGAATAATGCTTTAAAGGATTGTGAGAAAGAAACAAGGATGCGTTAAAACAAAAAAGGGGAAAAAACATCACTGCATAATTGTGGAAGATATTTTCTTTATGGGGAACAGGCCTAACTAAACTAATTACCTAAAACTGCTGAAACAGTGGTATTTGTAGTAGAACCTTAAATATTTTTTTCTGGAGACAGAAGAAATTAATTATGGTATATGGAGAGGAGAAGCTGGACAAATTTTTCTCATAAGGGTAATTCAAAAATTTCTTGTGTTCCCATAAGCCCCTTGGTTCTATAAACACTATTAACAACCGCAAGGAGGTATGCAACATTAACGGTAATGCAGAAGGCGACATTACGCTTGCTTGATTCATGTGGATGTGTAATTGCATTTAAAGCACTCGTTTCTTACAGTCAGCTTCTTGTTAAAAGTAAATATAACTCTAAAAGCTGTGCTTTTTTATTTTGTTTTTTTGTAGTTAATAATTGACGTTGTTTGATTAATTTTTACGAATTCATAGCAAATGTACTTAAATCAAATACCTTTCAGACGGCATAGCAGCACAGACACTCTGTCTTCACGGATAATTTTATTTAATCCTGGTGGTGTATTCTTCCGCAGTAATACTTTGCAAGATATTTAGCAGCTATTGGCCGTATCATTTTAATGCAGGGGTACATTCTTTTATAATTGAATCAGTAAATAATGGAGACTAAATATTTCCAAAAGTCGTTAATGACGTCCACTTAAACGGCAATTTGATTCCAAAACAGTTCGTGCCTCCTAAATTTATGTCTCACAGCCAGATAATGTCTCTTCAGCTTCAAACATCGAGGTTCAATAAGAGCAGCTTATAGCTGTTATAAGATTGGATATATAAATAAGTTTTAATCTAGTATTGTCTTCAGTTTCTGGGCACAAATGTCAAAAAAGCAGATCCTGTTTCACTGATCTTGGACAATCAAGTCTCACTGTTTCATTAATGACTGCGAATACATAGTAAGTGGGAAAACTCTGTTTTCTCTACTACCACATACAAGTCATAGACTCAACCACTAAATTTTAATTTTTTTGGTCCTCTGAAGATGAAGGAAAGCTAATCACTAATCAGAATAATAATTTATAATACGGTTAAACATGCAATAAATTACAGCCCATAAGCCAGGGCTAAGGCAGAACTGAAGCAGTTACACCCATAACTCGATCATGACATCCTGAGACTGCAGTTTCGTCCTTATTGTGGACTCTTCAGTCAGGAATAGCCAATAATCGAGCTGGAGGCAGAAATCCTCTTACTGTAGCCGAGATAGCCTTCAAACTAGTAGATAAAATGTACACTGGCGGAAAAAAAAATCCCAACAACAAGAAAAAATTACTGTAGAGTAATGAAATTTGGGTAATGCAATTGTCTAGTTAACATGTTTAATTGATTAAATGTACAAGATCACTGGCTAATTTAAGCTCAAGAAAATGCTGTGCAAATGCGAAATTATGTTAATTTAATAGAGGGTGTAACCTCCAGAATTTTGAAGGCAAGCCTGCAAGCGTGCATGCATTATGTCATACAGGTGCCGAATGTCACTTTGTGGTATGGAGTTCCATGCTTGTTGCACTTGCGGTGTCAATACTAGGACCGTCATTGCTGACTGCGGATGATGCTCGAGGTGCCACCCCATGATATCCCATACGTTATCAATTGGAGACAGACCTGGTGATTTTGCAGGTCATGGTAACATGTCAGAACTCTGTAGAGCACATTGCGTTACAGCAGCGATGTGAGGGCGAGCGTTATCCTGTTGAAAAACGCTCCCTTGAATGCTACTCATGAAGGGCTGTACTACTGGTTAAATTAACAGACTGATGACAAATTTTCAGTCAGTGAGTTTGGGATAACCACAAGAATGCCCCTGCTGTCGTAGGAAATTGCTCCAGAGACCATAACTCCAGGTGTGAGTCCCGTGTGTGTAGGCCGTAGACCGCTTGGATGCAGGCGATCCCCTGGCCTCCTTCTGACCAATATACAGCCCCCACTGGCACTAATTCAGAATCTGTTTTCATCAAAAATTACAACAGATCTCCACTCCGACCTCCAGTGAGCTCTGTCGTGGCACCACTGCCGTCGGAAAAGGCAATGGTTTGCAGTCAATGGAATACCGGCTACAGGCTGCCTGGCTCGGAGCTGTCCTTGAAGTAAACAGTTTCTTACCGTTCCTTGGGTCACGACGGTACCAACTGCAGCTCGAATGTCAGCCGCAGATGCAGTACGATGCGCCACAGCCGTACGCAAGATTCGGCGATCTTCCTTCTCAGTCGTGCCACGTGGCAGCTCGGAACTCGATCTTCTTGAGGTAATACCATCCCCTGCCCATAGCTTCCAATACTCATGTACGGTGGAAACATTCCCACCAAGTCTTTCTGCAATATCGCGAAATGAAAATCCACCTTCTCGTAGCCAAATTGTACGACCTCGTTCAAACTCGGTGAGCTGTTAATAATGGCTTCTTCGTCTTCTTAAAGACATTCCTGGCTAACATGAACGCAATTCGTCAAAGTTCAGGGAAAAATAATACACACGAGCTTCACAACACGCTTTTAAAACAAGCCTTATTTGCATGTTCAGAGTGACGCCAGCTGCGCCACACTTATGCGCGGAACGCGAAATTTCAATCGATGTCATCTTTCAGTTGTATAAACGCGCCTACCAAATTTCGTTTATCTAACTCAAGTCTTTCTTGGTGTTGGGATTTTTTTTTCCGCCAGTGTATTTATCTTACCAGCGAGTTTCCGCAAGCCATGGTACGGCTCAACTCGTAAATTGAAGGCAAAAGCAGGGTAAAATGCAATAAGTAACCGCCCATAAGCCTGGGCTAAGGCAGAACTGAAGCAATTACACCCCATTTTTGTGGGTGTAATTACAACGGTAGAAGAGTTTTTCTGTGTTTGAAAAATATTACAAATTAAAACCTGACGTTTATTAGTCTACAACTCCAGTTACATTTTGGTTCGTAAATTTTCTTCTTAGGCAGATGTGGAGGGCAGTATTGCTAGATTGCATAGGGAAATTATGTGCAGTGCGGATTTTTAGTACGTATCTTCTTAATTTATTTTAAAGAAGGTAATTGCTCACATGCTTCATATGGAAATTTTTAAGACTTATGCTTGATACATTGAAAAATGTAAGCTTATACGTGAAATAATATAGTTCTGTGAAGTTAAGAGCACATAATTTGATCACTTTTCCTGGTACACGTGAGTGCATTTGTTCCAAGCACTATGACTAAAAAGAAATTTTGAAACTGAAAAAAGAGCCGCGACAAGTGCAAATCAACTGTTCGGCAGAATTTATATGGGGTTTATATTTTCAAAAGAATATAAATTACTTTTAAAATAACACATATTGCTTGGATTTTTTTTTTTTTTTTTGGTATTCTTGCGTAGCGTATTTTTACAATTCAAGAAAGCCAGTATTCACAATAGTTATTGGGGAGTTAAAATCAACAAAATGTGAAATGTTTCAGTCATTGAGGGTAACATTGGTGGATATTATGAAATTTTATTTTCAACCGTATGCAATTATTTTAGAGCACTGTTTTAAATTTTTGTGCGTAACGTTGTGATTTTTTTGAACAAACCTATCAATGTTTGTCTTCCTCGTTTTCTTTTCTCATCTTCAAATTTTTCATTTTGATCAAAATTACTCCTGGTAGTGCTACAGTATTTAGAGCATTTAGAAACTATGTTTTTCTTAAAACAAAAACTAGAGTAAATCAACACTGTACTACTTCTTTTCCTAAAGAGAGAAAATGTTCGCTTGCGAAAACTAAGTATAATCATTAGTCATTTCATCATTTCCCATCTTTGTTTTTATAATTTATTATCTTTAAGTCAACAATCAAGATTCTACATCAAAAAATATTCAAACTAATTGAAACGTGTTGCAAAAAACATTGTAAATGCAGTAAAAAGCAATTTATGCAAAAAGAAAAAAAAAACATAACTTCAAAAGAAAAAAAACTAATAAGTTCTTCCAAAAAGAGGAAAAAAACTATTGCAATTTACAAACTTCCCTAGAATCGCACAAAAATAAAACTCCAAATTCAAAGAACTAATTCCATGACAATATGAGAAAAATATTTTCTTTGAATCGTTTACCTTCTTAAATGAAACAAATTTGATTTGGATAATTCAGAATTAGCAAATAAGATTTTCTTTTCATTTCTTATGTCTAAAGAATAGAAATGCTAGAGTAATCGATAATCATTCCTCCATCTCTGCAGCTCAAAGAATTTGGTAAATGCAAGCAAATTTAGAGAAACTTCGTTGATTCAATTTCGGAAACAATTAAAGAAAATTGAATTCTGGTTTTCAATTGCAAATCGAGTCGATTAAAGTGTTTTATAAAATCTTTACCTTTCAAAAGTTTAATTATTTTATTTCCAATTATATTATAAATCTACCTAACGCAGAAAAACTTCTTGATATTGATAATTCTTTTATAGTAATCACTTCAGCATAAATAAGAGGTCAAGGAGGACATATTTTTCATTTCAGGATTTTTATGAAGAAAATTGTTCGCCTTGTATTTCATTTGCAAACCTGTCCCCTTTTTATCAGTCAAGTAAAATATTTCATTGTGCACGGATCAACTTCAAACAGTTATACTGTTAAAAATTTCTGAAATAGTAGGTTTTTGTTTTTCTTTTTAGAGTATCAAAATGTAGTTTGAGAACGAAGTAGCATTTTAAGTTCAGTGATGACTTATGTTTCATTTCAGTATTTTTTATAGATTACATTGTTTACCTTACATTTCAACTGCAAACAGTTGAATTTTTGCTATTAAGTGATGCATTTAATTGTGCAAAGATATACTTCAAATAGTTTAACCTTTGAAAAATTCTTAAAAAGTGTTATTTTGTGTTCGTTAATTGTATTTTTTTTAGTTATTATTATAGGGACATTTAGTTTAAAAAGTAAGCAGCCAGTGGCTATGTTTAAGTACATTCACGTTTATTCTTATGCTACGATATAGGGTAGGTGAGGGTAAAGAGCTGGGATTTGCAGTTTCCACAACATTCTGGTCCCTAAAGGATAGATTTTTCCGTTTTTTCAAAGAATTAAAGTAATAGAATGTAGTGTTACCTATAACTCTTCAAAACACTAGATCTATATGATTAATAATTACCGAGAAATCTCTAACATCTCAGAAAAGAAAATTGCTGGCTTTTAGCCCATAAAATGGGGCAAAGCTCTGCCGTGCGGGTCTTTACCCCATTTAAGATGAATATAAATGAAAAGAGTAACTGCTTGATAAAAGCACTTAGCAAACCCCTTACTATCATTGATTTGCTGTTATTAACAGTAATAAACTTAAATATGTCATAAATTTAAACATGAATTTTTAAAAATTGGTACGAATTATTATTTGTTTCTCCATAAAAAGAGCATTTAGTTAGGTGGAAAAAATGACAGTCGCATTATGGAAAAGAATTAATTGATCAAAAAAAGCTATCTCGGTATCTAACTAATAAATACCGTAAAATAGGGTGAATCGGAACACTTTTCAGCTTTGATTGTAAAAAAAGCAGTTAAAAGATTTTTTTTTTTTAATTTGATTTTTTGGGTAAAAACTTCGGTCTTGCTTTACTTTTGATATTCCAAGCGAAGACAAAACATTTTGAACAATTATTAGTAAAATATATAGGAAATTATGGGTGTTTCGAATCACCCCGCAGATAGGGGTCAATCGGAACACAAGTTAAAAATTTTCTTTTTTTCAATTTCACCTGTAATAGGTCTCATAAACATGAGTAATATTGATGGGGGAGAATAAGAACAGATAATTACTGTCAAATAAATGCATAATTTCAATACCAGAAAACGTGTATAATTCGTCAAAATTCAAAATAATTTTGAACTTATAAAAAATGAAAAGTAATTTTAAGAAATGCTTTTGAGTTGAAATGCAAAGATTTAACATGAATGGAAGTCACTCATGTCGTCCAGAAATATGTACTTGTCCTTAAAACTAGCAATTGTGACTTGGCTTAAGTTTTTTCATAACATCTCCTGGGATGAACTCTGCCTTTTCTTTAGTTTCTTGAAATCTCTGGGTTTCGGGGATTGTCCTAAAAGATAATTCCGCTTATACATCACTGTCTGTGTGCTGGATTTTTACTACATAAAGTCTATGTAACTTTCCCCCTCGTATTTTAAGTAAAAAGAAGTCTCCTGGAGAAAAAATCTTTTGAAATCTGCAACTGTTTGTCATTCTGAGATCTAGTTGCTCACGAGAAGGGATAAACAGTAATAAATCCCTGTCCTTGTCTTGATTAGAAGAATTGGGGTTAGAATCTTGATTTTTCAAACAGTTTCCTTCAAATAAGTTTGAATTGGAAAAACAGAACTAAGTGTTCCGATTCACTCCGCAAATTTTTTTCTATGGCATTTTTCAGAATTCTTCACTTTTATGACACAATTTATAAAAAATGTAAATTCTAATGCGGTATTCTGTTGTTCAGATACATTTCTAATTGAAACATACCACTCTTAGTTTTTAAATATAAGAAGGTTTGTTCTTGCATATGAAGTTTTGCAGTCTATGGAAATGTGATGTTTTCTAGCATTCCACGTGCAGCCCTCCTTAGAAGCCAATAGCGTTGCCAGATTGACAAAAGTAATTTTTTCCTACTTCCTATGATCTTACCTTACTAAAAAAAACATTCATGGCGAAAAATACACAATAGTTTATCTATGAAGAATTTCTTTGTACGGTCGGGAAGTTTTGTTCCGATTGACCCCGCTGTTCCTATACACCTCATTTTACGGTAGTGCACTAAGTTTCAGACTTCAAAAAAAAAGTTGTTGCTTTATGGAACCGTGCTGTTCTTTGACGTAACCAAAATTTCTTTATTACATCTTCACCTTCAATAAATGATCGTTCATGAGTCTCAGTAAATTTGCAGTCTTTTAGAATTTTTTTCTGAAATGAACAATTTTAATTTTTTTAAGCCCTACTGATTCCCAAAAAAACCCCATTACCTAGCTTTCTCTTTCTTTGCATATTGAAGTTATCTTGGTCATATTGAGCAAGGATAAGCTTTGGATTTTTCTTTACTGTTTACTCGAAATGATAGAGAAATCTCTTCTTTCTTTTAAGTAAAAGGCTTTCGTTACAATTTTTAGAGATTTCTTCGATTGATCTTTTGAATCTAAGTTTAATACTTTACCTTCTCTGCCATACGAAACGAACAACAGGCTGCAAATAAGCTTAACATCCGCTATAGCTTTACAAAAATACTGAAAACTTAAAAAAGGGACAATTTTAGGTGGAGTGTTGGAAATGACCGCACTCTTGGAGCTACGAGGATTTACTCCAAAACACGTGCGGAGATTTGCCCTATTTTTCCACTTTTTGAAAAACGCGCCATGTTGCTTTAGACCACTATTACAGTAATTATTTTCATGCGAAAGTGAAGCTTAAATACAACATTATCAACAAGTAATCCGTTGATTCTTCCTTCCAAACCCAAAATTGTACAATGTTTAAGAGGCAGTTTTTATAAGAACTAGGCAGATGTCGGGTGTCCGGATATACACCATTTTTGATTTTGCGAAAATATTTATGGTGGACTCTTCTAAAGATTTCAGAAGGCACGTACTTTTTTTTCCCCAAAAAACATTTCAGGGGCCTGTAAAAATTTGTAAAGTTTAGGCCGACTTTGGGTTGTAACACTTCGTAATCTTGTATCTCCCTGCGCTGAGAGTCAACAGAGAACTTGATGAAGGTATTTTAAACTAGAATATGTGTATATCCACAAACAAGTGACGGAAACATGTACAATTTATTTTTAAGAACACAATACGTATTTCAAAACAGTAAAATGAACTATTTCGTTTTCAATTCAACCAATACATTCGGGGTTAGACCTCTCCCCAGGGTTGGCACAACTGTGATTATTGAGATTTAATTTGAGAGGGCAATAGTAGAATACAATGTATATGAAAATTTATGTGTGATAAAGCATATAACTCGAGTACAACTGGATTCGACTTTAACACATGCAATCTTCTTATCTTGAGGTGCATTTTATGAGCCGCCAGGACATTTTCCTATAGGTCTGTCACTTGTTTGTAAAAAAACATAGACTCTAGTTTAATATACACTTATCAAGTTCCATGTTGACCCTCATCATACAGAGATAAAAGGTCACGAAGTGTAATACACTTTTTAACATTTAATAAACGGCATGAATTTTTGAAATATTTATGGTAATTCTGAAAAGTGAAAGACAAGTATAACACATATTCTACTGCCTGGAGTAAGAGCTTAAACTGTTGTCACTTACTTAATTCTATTAGTAAAGTATGCTGAGTGGATAGGTTTTAGGACATATAAGTCATCATCAGTATGCAACAGAGAATCTTTTCATATAAATTGCACAGATAAGCCATAAACATATTTCCTGCGAATTAACTTAAAATTACGAATTTCATACATAAACCCGAAAATTATTATTTATCTTACCACTACCAACGGCAAAAAATGCAATATATCTGACCCATATTTCCAAATTTATTTTTTAATAATCACCTTCATCAATTTGAAAAATAAATTAATAAATGTATCTTCTTGCTTCATGATTGTGGGGGAGATTAACACCGAAATATTAACCATATGTATGATTTAGTGACACCATTCAATACGCGAATCGGTTGAAATTGCTCCGTCTTTAACGAGCCAAATCTTGAAACGATTATGATTTCGCAACATTAGATTCCTCCAGTGTAATTCCACCCGAAGACAATTGAAACGTTAGCAATAGTATTAATCTCATGTGAATCGTTATGAACTGCCGCCTTAAGACTTTAATGAAATGTTTCGATTAATGACCGTTTGATGGTTAATGGCCTTCAGAACATGTGATTAGTCCACTGCTAATTTTGTAGCCATTAAATAGGAAAGCTAAATTTAAAATAACATATCTGTGTAAAAGTATACTGCTTTAACTGTTTTTAGATTGAACTGAGGAATTAGTTAAACATTAAATCGTCGCTGTTTTAATAGTAAGATATTTGGCACTAAGAGAAGATGCTATCCTTTTACCAAAGCACATTCAAACTAGATTATTCGGTAAGTTAAAAAAAATCAACAGAGCAGTAAATTTTTTTAAAGAGCAATTTATTACGGTTTTATTGAGTGTCATGTATATTCAACACTTAAAGCATTTAAGTATTTCACGGTGAATTAAGGAGAATATAATTAAGTGATTTTAATAAGATATTTCAATTGCAATCGGGCTTTTCTGTCACATTTCTTTAACGATGTTACATTTTTAGCTAACTTATAGTTTGTATTTAAAAATAAATAAAAGATAAATATTTGTGAATACTAAACTTGAAGTTGATATTTTGAAAAAGTACCAAATATTAAATTTCACAAGATTTTATGTGATGTAAAACCAACTTCAATGTAAATGCATATAATCAAAAGCAAAATTTATTAAATATTGCTTAGTAGTACACTATAAATACAGAAGAAAATGAAAAACTAATTGGGTATTGCTATATCAGACGCAAATCACATGGAGTTTTTTCTTTTTAATTTGTACTAGATATGTTGTATATTTTTTTTAGTTTTTTAAGGTAGTAGTCTGGTAACCTATGTTATGCTTATTTTCATGATTTTTTTGGAGGGTGGTTTTTTATAGGAAAATAAAAATGAAATATCTTGAATATTAAAAGTGTTTTTATTTACATATTAAAATGAAAAAAAAATATTTGAAAAAAATTAATAGTTTATTACTATTATTATTGTCACTCGAAGTTGGAACTTCAAAAAAAATGCACGTGGGTGGCCCGATGAGTTTGGCTCTTGATGTTATCTGAAATCAAATATTCTTGATTATTCTTAATCTATAGACATGTCATTTTGGTCGGAACTACTGAAGTTAAATTTCAAGGGTAAATAACAAAATGGCGGACTTTCAAAAAAGAAGTCCTTTTATTTTAGCAAAGAAAGGGTTGCAAAATAAAAAGTTAGGGTTGAAAAAAAGTCTCTTTAGTACCGACGAGAACTATAAGTGTGTAGAACAGCCTGTTAAAATTTGAAATCAATCGGTTCAGTAGAAGAAAAGTTAGGACCTGGGCCGACCAGAAAAACAGTGTTTTGAGAAAAACGCGTTTAAAGTTCAACAACAAACTCCGAGGCGCTCTAGGAAACTCGTTATACCTCCCGAAATATTTCGAATTTCTGTCTGAAATTTTCACAGTATATTCTCAAGGCATTGTACTTTCAAATTAGGCAAAAAAAAATCGAGTTTTTGAACCCAAGTTACCAGACTACTACCTTAAAGGTTGGTATTCGAGGCGCTCTAGGAGACTCGTTCTAACTCCCGAAATATTTCAAATTTCTGTCTGAAATTTTCATAGTATATTCTCAAGACATTGTACTTTCAAATTAGGCAAAAAAAATTTTTTCAATTTTTTGAACCCAAGTTTCCAGACTACTACCTTAAAAAACGATTAAATATATCCATCATAATGTATCTGGAGATGTAGCTTTAGTTTATTTCAGCAGTATTTCCGACTTGATATACACGGAAAGCAGGACAGGGGGTCATTGATTTAAGCTGTTTAAATCTCAGGCTAATATGGAAATTCGGCAAAATTACTATTTTAGCAGGGTAGTGGGAACTTGAAACAGTTTACCGGAAGAGGCGGTAAGGAGCAATGGAGTAGATAGCTTTAAGAGGGTCATTGATCCTCATTGTGATCTATAATGTGTTGCTCGTCGTCGCATTTGTATTTGTAGGGTAAATGCTCCAGTAGTCGGCCAGTCTCCAGTAGTCGGCCACAATGACATAAAACTCCTCATAAATAGTACATTTATGATTACAATTTCACGTATGGATCAACCTCCCCTTCTCAGTCCGATCACCATACCCCTTGTAAAGTCGTCTATATGCTGGAAGTGTCTTCGTTGAGGACGGCGTGGCATTTCCTCCTATCACACGTATCCTTCGAGACAAAAACCAAATTTCTCCGATAATTAGTCTGGCAGAAAAACCAACATGAACATGGCCCACTTTTCAACTTCATTCTCTTATATCTTACTTCACGTGCGTCGGAGAGCTGCGCATTTCATATCATTTGCATAACTCAGTGACGTGCGTCTACGGTAAAATTTGCATGAATTTCTGACCACTCCTTCTTGGTGTTGCATTTTCAATGTCGAGCAGTGTATTTTTAGACGTTATTCAGAAAAAATACTTTTTTAGTGCGAATTTTTAAAATAAAACTGTTTTTAGGCAGCTAAAGTATAAAAACATTAATGTCCCGAGAATTCTGTGCTAATTGTACTGAATAAAATTAATAATGGTAGATTGATTGCTAGAGGAATAAGTAAAGCACATAGTGTACAAGAAGTACACTAACATGATCATCTACACAGTTGAGTACCAGAGGTACCACGAAAAATATGAGCATACTAAGTATATTGCATCGCTACAGGCCCGTCATTTCACGTTTTTAGAGGGGGGAGGGGAAAGGGTGCAAACACAATGCAATTTCATCGGAAAAAAGCAAACACCACGCCCATTTATATATTGATTAACTGATTTCTCAAAACGGGGGGGGGAGCAATTGCCCCCCCCTCCTGACCCCCAAATGACGGGTCTGGTTCGTTGTAAGTTTCCCTCTGTTTTGTTTTTTTTAATTCAACCCCCTATATCAGGTAAAATCAATGAAAGTGAAGTGGCCGACTACTGGATTCAACGTGGCCGAGCACTGGATTTCTGTGGCCGACTACTGGAGCATTTACTAGTGTTGACAACAGCTTGGATTTTAACATATATTTTTCTTTTAATTTCGTAAACAAGTAGGTGATTCACTATCAGAAAGGTTCATTCTAAAGTTTTACCTTGTTTTTGTTGCTGTATTGATAGCTGAAAGTTCTAGGTTAGCCAAGATCCACAAAAGATCTCTTAAATGGCCGACTACTGGAGCACTTACCCTATATACACTGGCGGAAAAAAAATCCCAACACCAAGAAAGACTTGCGCTAGATAAACGAAATTTTGTAGGCGTGTTTATACAACTGAAAGATGACATCGATTGAAATTTCGTGCTCCGCGCATAAGTGTGGTGCAGCTGGCGTCACTCGGAACATGGAAATAAGGCTTGTTTGAAAAGCGTGTTGCAAAGCTCTTGAGTATTATTTTTCCATAAAATTTGACGCATTGCTTTCATGTTAGTCAGGAATGTCTTTAAGAAGACGAAGAAGCCATTATCAACAGCTTACCGAGTTTGAGCGAGGTCGTACAATTTGGCTACGAGAAGGTGGATTTTCATTTTGTGATATTGCAGAAAGACTTGGTGGGAATGTTTCCACCGTGCATGATTATTGGAAGCTATGGTCAAGGGATGGTACTACCTCAAGAAGATCGAGTTCCGAGCTGCCACGTGGCACGGCTGAGAAGGAAGATCTCCGAATCCTGCGTACGGTTGTGGCGCACCGTACTGCATCTGCGGCTGACATTCGAGATGCAGTTGGTACCGTTCGTGACCCAAAGAACGGTAAGACATCATTTACTTCAACGACAGCTCCGAGCCAGGCGACGTGTAGCCGGTATTCCATTGACTGCAAACCATTGCCGTTTGCGACTACCGTGGTGTCAAGACAGAGCTTATTAGAGGACAGAATGGAGATCTATTGTAATCTCTGACGAAAACAGATTCTGCCTTGGTGCCAATGCTGGTCGTATGTTGGTCAGAAGGAGGTCAGGGGACCGCCTGCATCTAAGCTGTCTGCGGCCTTAACACACGGGACCTACACCTGGAGTCATGGTCTCTGGAGAAATTTCGTATGACAGCAGGAGCACTCTTGTGGTTATCCCAAACACACTGACTGCAAATTTTTCGTCAGTCTGGTAATTCAACCTATAGTACAGCCCTTTATGAGTAGCAATTAAGGGGGAGTTTTCCAACAGCATAACGCTCGCCCTCACATCGCTGCTGTTACGCAATGTGCTCTACAGAGTGTTGACATGTTGCCATGACCTGCAAGATTACCATATCTGTCTCCAATTAATCACGTATGGGATATCATTGAAGGCAACTCCAGTATCATCCACGGTCAGCAATGACTGTCCTAGTATTGACACAACAAGTGCAACAAACATGGCACTCCATATCATAAAGTGACATTCGGCACCTATATGACACAATGCATGCACGCTTGCAAGCTAGCCTTCACAATTCTGGAGGTTACACCGGCTCTTAAAGTAACATAATTTCACATTTGCACAGCATTTTCTTGAGCTTAAATTAGCCAGTGATCTTGTACATTTAATCAATTAAACATGTTAACTAGACAATTGCATTACCCAAGTTTCATTAGTCTACAGTAATTTTTTCTTGGTGTTGGGATTATTTTTCCGCCAGTGTATATTTACATGGTGTAAACAGCATTTTTTTTTTTCAAATTTTCAAACAATTCTCAAATCCTTTGTCATTAATAAGAACGAATAGCGAATTTGGAATTGACGTAAAAAACATAAAAATCAATCGATGCTTCGCAAAAATATTTGATCACTGATTTTTTTTTAACCTGTGTAACTAATTGGAAAAATAACCACAATCTAAATTTCGAAAACTTTTAAAAGTTTCAGCAAGTAAAGGTTTAACCAAAGTCTATCTATTTGCATAAAACGAGTCAACAGTAAGCTATGCAAATTACATTCCAGGATTCAAGAAAAAAAATGAAGAAAATCGTTCCAATAGAAAATGTTTCAACATTCCGTATCTTCTTTTTTTGTTTTAAGTTACGTAAATATATTTGCGGTAAACGCAACAAAACATTTCAAAAACTTAGCAGAAAAACCTCTTCTACAAGCAAAAGAGAAACAAGTCGGCATTTAAAACATTCAATGCGTAATAATATCACATATAAAAACTAAACAAGCAAAACAGCTACGTAAAATAAAATTAAAATTATTATTTTTAAAGAATAACAAAAGTTTTAAATTTATAACTGATCGAAAGTTTGATTTCAATTTAAAAAATCATCATAATGTGTAAAAAATCCTCTTGGAAATAGCACGGAAAAAGATTAAATATCTAAAAAGTAATTGCCATGAAAACAGCTGCATATGTCATTTTTACTTTAACTAACACAAATTTATAAAAACGTCTGGTAGAAAAATTAATTTTAACATTCCAAAGACATTTTCAGCTGGAATATTATATTTTTTTTACTACGGGCATTCTCTTCATTGTAGAAATGTGTTTCACACTGTTATTAAAAGACATGGAGAATTTAATTTTAATAGCTTGAAAGATAATAATTTTGTATTTCAGCGGACGAGCTTTTCTTTAATTTTCAGTATCACCGTCTTGGGAGAAAATGTCAATTTTTTTAAGGCTGCGTGGCAAAAGTGGTAAAATGTTTTAGTACGTGCATTAAGACTTACTTGATTTAAACACTGCCCAACGACCCCCAGACATGTATATCCTTATCCATATACATTGTTGTAGTTGTAAAAAGAAGAAATGAAAGAACTCACTTAAAAGATAGAGGGGTCTCATGAAAAGCAAAGGTGGTTTGAGACCAAGTTACCTTACATTTGCAGTATTTTTAAATTCAAAAATATTTCAAAATTTTTAGGTAACGGGTTCCCAGAATAGTCCTCTCTTCCCAGCTACAGCATGATGTGTGTGTATAGATGTTCATTCATTTGTACGCTAAAATTGACCTAAGAAGTTTTTTATCCAATATTAGTTTTTGTCGAAGTAAAATCGAAGTAATTAAGGAGTAACTTTATACAATCTTATTTTCTGAGTGTTTACTCTGAAAAAAAAATCCCTAGTTGTATTTTAATGAAAAAAAAATACTGCATCAAAGCTACAACCAACGTTTGCGGTAAATTTCACGAGATGATGTTTCAGACAACGCTGTGAATACCACAGCCTACTGTCACTTTTATTGACACAGATTTAGAGTACGGTTACCTTATTGGGCTAGCTTCTTGGTTTGAGTCCCTTCCGTTATTTTGCGATTGCAGACAGGAGGTGTTATGTCCTGCATCGTGTTATATGTTAAGCTTAAAAGTTGTCATCTTCATGTGTTGATCCAAGCTCAAACAACTTTTGTATGCGCGAAGTTTTTATTTGGTTACTTTTCTTCTATTTTTTCAATCTGAAACGAAATAAATACCAGTGAAATATTAATTATCTCTCAGTTGCTGCCAATAATAGTTAAGTCTGTATTAGATCAGCCTTATTTAGCCATGTTAGCAATGGTTGTTTCAGTTGTTATGTTAGAAAAAAACAATTAAAACGTAACGTCTGCTAGTTACCTTGATTGAACCGACTTCAGTTGCCAGTGAGCCATGGATGGGCATATTCATGGAGACCATACCGAAGCTAATTATTTGCAATTTTTTCAATCTTTACTGTAAAATATCGTTATATATGATTTAGTAAGAATTATCAGGAGTAATTATATCCATAATTAGATAATGATCTCACTTTTTTCTTATAAAAATAGTTTTATTAATTTAATTTTGATGCAAATCGGAATGTTCCTAATTAATATCTCCAAATGGTTGTTGTGTACTATTTTTAAGTTTTCAAATCATGGTCATTGTTTTTTATATACGAGCCTAATTAATAATTGTTTAAACATTTGTAATTTCATTAAAGTGCCTTTAAGAAACAAAATTTCATGTCATTTCGTAAAGTCTCATACTATTCATTGGTACGAAGAAGTAAGCAAAAATCTTATTTCTTATTTAAAATAGTATTTAATGGTTACTTGTGAAGAATGGGTTTACGCAAATGTATCACTAATGTATTTCAGTATATTTTATGACGTACGTGTTAGTTTCTAATCATCATTTTACATTGATGAACCATGCTCAAAACACTTTTAAATACTTTGCTGGCTTATATTAATACGTATTCAAAAAAATAAAATAGCTACCTGGACATTAATAGACACTCCACCGGCCCAATAAAGGCACCAGGTTTCTTTCGTTAAGATAATGCCGATTGTTTATTTATTTTATTATTATTTTTTTATATATACTTAACATTTCATAATTGCACTTACTACGAGAAGATAAGTATAGTTGAAAAATTAATATGTATATTAACATGAACAAAGCGGTCATTTTTGTCAAATTTAAAGTTTTGAGGATCATTTCGTTGCCACTAACTACTTTTCCGTACATAAAATAATTTACAGCCCAAAGAAGGGAAAATTAATCCGGAGGAAGGGAGGTAGTCAATCTGACAATCTTAAGTGTATCAAGCTATAGTACAAACCACTCAACCACAAAGACCTTTCAATCGCAAATAACGACATGAGCATTTACGGACATGCTGCTGTTTGTTGTTACAAAACTTTGTAAGAAATTGGCTAGGGCATTTCTAATTGGTTAACAGTGTAGTCCATCAATAGGAAAAGCCCTAGAGAACTTCTGCTCTAAAGAATATATGTAGATAGAACGAGAAATTTTGAGCAATTCTTTTCCTAATTCTAATTGAATTTTAAAAATATCCTCTGCTGCAGTGATGCCCAATTTACGACTAGTGAGAAATATCTGTCCAGCGAAGTTTTGACTTTTTTTTTTTTCAATGATAAACATCGGAAACAATGTTCCAGAACATTCGGAAATAACTGCAAAGCAATGTTAGGCAACCTTTTAGAGACTTCGGCCATGACACAGCCAATCTCATTCCTTCCTGGCATAATTCGCTACTAAACTTTAGTCCTCTCCCGCTATTTACGTTTCCAAGATACAAGCGAATGGTTACGATGTTAAAGTTTTTAATTAAAAAATTAGAACTGCTTTCTGAAAATCACATTAAAAAAATGTATTAAAAAGAGAGGTATCAAGTTTTAATCACAGCAACTCTTGGCTTGTAGTTTTTTGTCTTTCTCCATGCTATCCAGTGAAATCTAGATGCTATGTTTTAATACTTTCAATCTGTATACGTGTTCCAGCGCAGGAGATTTACGTTAATATGAGTTTTAGAGTGAAAAAAAAATGAGTATTTAAAAAAGCGATTAAAGAATAAGTATACGACAGAAAAATTGTGTATAGTATTTGCATTATTTGCACCACATGGTTTCTTATTGCTTCATTAAAACTTTATCCCAAATATATTTTTAACAAAGTAACATTTTATATAAGCAACACTATTGCGCTACATTATACAGACAGTAAGTTAACTATCTTAGACATAGTCAACATTCTTCACATACTGAAAATACTTAATTTTAGCTCTTAATAAAACATTTAAGACAATCATAAAAACACTCGATGCATAGCCCGTATGAATGATGTTACTTTGGAAACAAATGTACACCCACTGAATTAATTCTTCAAATTCCAAGACGTTTTATATGACTTTAAATAACCATTCTTTCCTGCTAACTCACTCTTCATTAAACGACTATTTTTCACTTTATTATTACACGCTCTCGCTAACACTTTTTC
The DNA here is from genome assembly GCA_038373865.1 of Uloborus plumipes. Classification (NCBI taxonomy): domain Eukaryota; kingdom Metazoa; phylum Arthropoda; class Arachnida; order Araneae; family Uloboridae; genus Uloborus; species Uloborus plumipes. The sequence goes on from JAXGGA010000168.1 coordinate 136,058, forward strand.
TGGAGCAGAAAAGCAATTTTATGCAATTTCAAGAAGGCGTGTTTTTCTAAGCTTCAATTCCGCCGCAGATGGGGAAGTGATTTCAATTAAATTACTTTAACTCTGAGAATCCAAAAGAAGTTCAAAAGCTGGTGGAAGTTTTTCTAAGTGCAATCTTTCTGTGTTGTGTTTAATGCAGACAAAATAAGGAGAGTCAAATATGACGTCGGGAAAGTGAAGAATGTTTTGTATCACATGTAATTAAAATTCTTCTAGACATGATTATGAAACAAAGCACTTGTTTTTATGCAAGTAAAGAATTTGAAACAATGTAGTGAGTTTATTAAATAGTATAGAAGTAGCAGTTCATAAGAACTTTTGGGCAGCATACTAAATAATTCGAGTTTGTGGAATAATGTTTACACGATCTTCGATAAAATTTCTGCCTCCGTAGTTTAAATTTTTTGTGGCATGTTTAGCATAATATAATAAAATTCGAATATAGAATATTTCCATCATGTACCACTTTTTCTTTACGATAGGAGTAAAGTCAATTCGATAAGAAAACAGCATATTTTCGATATTTTATAATTATTAAACATTTCCAAAGTATTATGTGGAATTTTTATTATTTCTCTGAAGAAATTAACCACTTACAGATTACACAGGCCAACGATGAAAAAACTTTTTTAATGAAAATACCTTATTCTTATGTTGTTTAGGTTGCTGAATCCAAATATGATGCTTAAAAAGTTGTATCACCCACCATTTATTCACATTTTATAGTTACATTCATGAAATAAAGAAACATTTTTAGAATTTAACAGCTTTTTCATAGTTAAGATAACATGAAAAAATAGGTCTAATGAACAAAGATGATGTTGGCAGCACTGCTGAAACACATGCTACAACATGATGGGGGATTACTGTTGGTCACTTCACCGGGAAGTTCAGCAAGCTATTCATCGCAGGAAAAGCTACACAAGAAGCTTCAAGGAAAAAAGGGAAAGAAAATATAAAGCAATTCCAGTTGACAAGTGAACCTTGTATCATCACATAAAATTACTATTCCAAGTATTTTACTGTAAATACAAACCATTTTAACGATTCTACAGTGTTTCATTGATTTCCCTATATACTGTAAATGGGTATTAGACTATATAATAAAATACATTTTGCTTGGAAACTAAGGGTGATACATAAAAACTACAAGCAGATTTGGATTCAGCACATAAAAATCTATCAAGATCAGCTATTAAAATTAAAAAAGTTTTCAAAAAGGTTTTTTTTGTTGGCCTGTGTTATCAGACTTCTTTAAAAAAAATACTAGTTTATAAGTTTTTGCAGCTAACAATGTGTAATTTTATTTCTTTTATTCACTATTTAGTTCTTTTAGATGACTTAAAAGCAAAATTACTTTTTTATTATTCAAAAAAGCTAAAAATGTTATTGTTTAAAAATTCCGTAAAAATTAAAAATAATTTGACGTTGTTACATGTAAATTTTTTAAGTAAAGAAAGAAGAACATTTTAGTTTACATTTCAGGTGATCCAGCGATTAGTTATAAAGGTTACCGCCATGAACCTTTTTGCTTTTTTTAAAACGTCAGTGGAATTTCACTGCCAAAAACTCATTTCTTCATAAAAATTAATGAAAATTGAGAAGATTTTTTTTTCAAGTGCTGTTGAACTGTAAAGTTATGATAGAAATATAAAAAAAAATTAGATGCGTCATCAAAACAGCTACTTATAAAATTTCGTTTTGTATCAAATTAATTTTACTCCCTCCTTAAATTTATTTATTTTTCCCTTATATAGCATAATTTCTATATATCCAAAGAGTAATTCTATAACCGCAATACTTTACCATACATTGCTTGGGATGTCATGTTTTGAAAATCAAGTGCATTTAGAATGCTTTCAATGTGTCAAGTCTACCATCTAAGACACCAGATGTTTTTTTTTTAGTATTAGGTACTAGCCCTTCAAGGAGTTCAACCATTTTTAATCAAATGTAATGTATTAACAACTTTACACATTGAATTCAACAAGTTGTGTACATGTTTTTTCTTAAAAAAAGAAAGTATAGACATATTTGTGATGAAATACACGTAATTTTACGACACATGTAAAGTGGATTTTCAATTCAATATTTTATTATAAAAGTGAACTCACTAAAAATTCTTAGGTTTAGCAAATAGACATTATATAAAATCTGTTTTAACTTTATTCACACACACACGCACGCATCCAAACACCAGAAAAACGTACTTAAGTAAATGCTGAGTTGTTAACAACGACTAAGAACACAAGAGATTCTAAAAATAATTTGATACTTACAAATTTGAATTTATTATTTAATCAATGTTTTAAAGAAGACTTTTTGATAAGGTAAAGCATAAAGGTGCTGTTAGAGTGTAACCTTACTGTATATAGCAGCTGCCATTATATCACCCCATATCTTAACAAATTTAATAATTGAAGTTAGTCCTTTTAAAAAGACTTTAGATCGTGTCCCAGTTTTACCTGTAAGATGTTTATTATCGCAACAAATCGTCCTAAATACATACTTTAAATTGCAAAAATGTCTACAATTAGGTTCAGAGTTACTATATTGCAATTTAAAGCGAGAAAAAAGTGAAAAGACACGATTTTATGGTCCATATATTCTTCTATTCTCTCATTTTATCATGCTGCAGGTGTGTGAAAATTTTACCCTTTTTATGGGAGGGGAGGGTGTAACACACTAAAAATTAGTTTCATCTGCTTTTATATTAATAAGTTCCTAACATATAGTGAGTACATTGTTTTTGAAATTGTTGAAGCATTTCTATTTTTAAAGAACTTGTGATTGGAAAATGCCAGGTTTTTGAGGAATCAACCATCTATTTTTGGAACACGTACTACAATTTTACTCCTCGACTTTCTTACAATAATAGACACCATGATAATAAAGAAATTTTCCAGGCGTCGATAAAGAAACCTTAGCAAACAATGTACTGTCGTCAAATATTTGCGGGTGATTGCCCCTTACCCTTTCAGAGGAAGTAATATTTGCCACTTTTCTAGTGAACGAAATATTCTCAACTGCTTTATGAGGGTTCTACATAAATTCCGCTAACCTAAAAAAATCACGTTATTGGCAGGTGCTCCAAATTTTAATTTCATCATATTGCATTTTAACCCTTTATGTCCCAAATTAGTTTAACAATGAATTTTTGTATATTATTTTGGTATTTTAGTTGAAAATACATCAAAAAATATTTTTACTCAGTAAAAATTTTGGAAATTTTGGAGGTCCAAGGCCCCTCAGGGACGTCATTTCAAGTTTTTTCAGGGAAAGGGGGGGGGGGGGCAAAGGGTCCAAACACAATGCAATTTCATCGAAAAACATAAAAACCACGCCCATTCATATGTAAATACATTGATTTATCAAAGCCAGGGGGGGATTGTTCCCTCAGCCCCCCTAAATGCCTGGACCCCCTATGTATTAGGGCCCCTGAGAAAACTGTTTCAGATTGCAGGTACCATCTGTCGGCCTCTCAGTAAAGTACAAGGAGTGGTTCTTAAAAGCGTCTGCATGATTCCAGCCATTTAGGATTCATAAAACTAAATTAATATAATAGGGACTTCTGAGTCCCGTCGGGGCATAAAGGGTTAAAACTATTACTCCTCTATTTGTTCTAGTATTATTTTTCTGGAGAAATAAATTTCCCTCTCACATAAAACATCCTAGCTAAATTCTGCTTTATAATATTCGCTTAAATTTGATAACTTACACTATAAGATATTTGTTAGAAATTTTCAGAATTGAAAAACTTATTTTGTTAAAAAATTCCGAAATACATTTTGGGTATCAAATCTCAGTAAGGTGGCACCCGGAGAAAACCTTCCTTTCTCCTAACGGAATGATCATACCAATGTATGAGATAAATTTTGTGATCAATCGTACCTTTACATCTGATGTTTGAGGTGGATTGGATACATAGCAAATAATTGTCCCGTATTAATTAGCGATTTTTCACTTTTGACACAATACAACCGGAAATGTACAAAGTACACAAAATCTATTCATGAATCATTAACCCTTTAAATGCCGCACTATGTTCCAAGTATAAAAATTTGAGTTGCTGCATAAAAATATGACTCTTAAGCATCCCTTTAGACAATGCAAAAAAAAAAAAAAAATCAAAAAAAAAAAAAAAAAAAATTGGCATGTTATGTTAAGTTTTTTTCCTAAGGCTTTTAATCGATTGCGCTTTGCGCTCGCAGTAGTTTTTTTGTATTTATGCATAAAATGCTTGACATAACTGATCATATTTGACAAATTCATTTCAATTTGAAACGTTAAACATTTCAAAACATTGAAAAAAAAACGCACTTTATAAACAAATATTGTCAAACAAATATGTCCTTTTCATCAACGTCCAGTTGTTCTTTCTGCATTGCATATAGTTCTGTCATTTTCGATAAATGACCCAAATATTCAATTGGTGAAAATTTGTGGAAAATTTCAACCGGGATACATTTGCCAATTCTGGAAATGACTCACAGAGTTTTTTTATGGGTTTTCGTTTCTATAGTTTCATCAAAAGATGCATTTTTTCTCCAGTTAATTTCTTTTTTACATGCTTTTCTCTTTCTCGTGGATTTTGGAGAAGCTTCCGAGGTAGATGGGGCATCAATAATCGTCTCCTCATCCGATACATCGTTTGGTGATTTGCGGGTGAATACTTCTATTTGTCCGCAAACATCAGCAAGAACAACCTTATCAAATTCATTGTCATTAACATCTTCTTCATCTGTTATTGAACCGGTCTCATCTGGTGGTAATTGACAAATGTCTACTACAGAATCTGCTAATTCATCTGAGTCTGATAGGGCTTGAAAATATTCAATAGCGTCTTGCAAAGTTAAAAACTTTTCTCTGGAACCCATTCTTTCCACGACTTGAAACAGAAAGCGAAACCTCCACAAGGATTTTTTAAAAAAAAAGTAAAAACATTGATTGGGGGCCGAATCTCTGGACGGTTTCAAGTGACAAGGAAGGGATATTTATTACTAACAGGTTGTAGCCTGAGCGGGGTGCAAGAGAAAACCTGTACACAGCTTCATTTCTACGTGCAGAGCGATTTTTTGACATCACTCCCACCCAAAAGCTGGAGACGAGGGGGGGAGGGGGCAAAAAGGGGAGCAGTGGAAGGTCGAAAGGCCACACACTTTCTTTTCAATGCGTCAAATGAGGTTGTTTTCAATTCCAACGCTTTCACTGATCATATAACCGAACTTAGGAAGCGGCGTGAATTACCGGATTTTGTATAGCGTTACTTGCCAATGTTCCCAATTGGGAACAACGAAGTTTGATCGCTTATAGGAGCTACATTTTTGCTTTAATTTTTTATTTGTCATGTTAGATCATTAAAAGGATCCATATTTATGGTTATTTTAGAATATCAAAAAAGTTGAGTCTTCTTGAAATTTTTTAGAATTTTTTTTTTCTGTCTCCGTGAAAATCCATAAAAAAGCATTTTTTTGCGATTTTTTGTAGAAGACAATAATTGTAGTAGCTAACTAGATTTTTTCTCAAAAAATCAGGTCTACTTTTGACATTTTGACAGTAAATGGAAAAAAAATTAAATCCTCAAAAGCGAAACTTTTTTTAAAATGATTTTTTTAAGTTGATGTTCCCATTTGGGAACATTGGCAATTAAAAGGTTAATTTTAAACAAACACCATATATATACAGGGTGCGGCAGAAAAACCCGGACAAAGATTTATTGTGATAATTTTATTAAATAAAAGAAATTAAGCAAAACAATTAATAATGTTAACATAGACTTCTTACAATAATATACTCAGCCGGTTTTGAAGTGGCTTCCTCCAGCAGTGATACAACAAATCCAAACGTAACTTGAAATTTTCAGCGATGGGCCGCAGCTCTTCCAGCGACTATCGGTCTCATTCTCAAAGAAGCGACTCTAAGCTTTTGTGGGGCTTATCACAGGCCCTGGTCACCAAAATGGATCACATACTGTAATCCATGGGATTCAGAACCGGCGAGTAGGGGGCCATTCTGTAGAGGAGATAAAGTCTGAAAAATGGTCCGGCACAAGTCCTGAGTCATTTTTGACCTGTGAGCCGGCTCTGAGTCCTTCTGAAACATCCAATCCTCATCACCAAAGTACTGCTGGGCCCACAGAATCACGACGGTCTGAAGAATACCCTTTTTTGTTGATTTTGACCCCTTAATCCACAAAAACAAGAGGAGTCTTGCCGCTATCGCAAATTCCTTCTCAGACCAGCACCGATTGTGGATTTTGGTGGTGTTCGACGATGGCCGATGTGTCAGGAGCTTCAGTGAACTAGATTCTGTCGTTTTGGCGGTTATGCCCCTGTTCGACAGTGAACAGCTTCGCATCTGTGAAGAGAATGCGCTTCCACCGCTCACCTGCGGCCCGACGTTTGAGCTGGCGACATGTTTGAAGTCTCACGCGCTTGTTCTCTTCAGTGAGAAGTTGCACATTTTGGAGCTTATACGGCTTCAGTTTGAGTTCTTGTTTAGCTATTCGCCGAACTGATTGGTCGCTGATTCGATCTCTCGAGCGATTTTTTGAGTGGAGACCCTCGAATTTCGCTGCACTCGCTTCTTGATGAGCTTACGGTTGGAAAATGCATTCACGGTCCATTTTTTCCGCTTCCTGGACGGCGTAAGTCATGACCAAGCTCTTTGTACCAGCTAATTGCATCGGAAACAGCCTGTCGAGGAATTTTGAGCAAACGAATTGCCGTTTACCAGCTCGAAACAGTACAAAAAAAAAACGCAGCTTTCTGTCATTCTGCAAACAAAGCAACAATGATGAGTACAAAATCGACACTGCACTCCTCAATGCAGGAAAATATATAGAATCTTCTAAAAAAAGAATTAGCTGTATATAGTTAAACGTGTTGGTGTCAGGACGTGACAAACTTTGTCCGTCCTTGTTTTTTTGCCGCACCCTGTAGGTATCATAAGATTTTTTTTTAACATTAGTACAATAGCGTGTTGTATCGAAAAAAGTTTGATAACAGCAATGGTAACCACAATCGCAAAAAATGATAAAATTTGTTTTGTACTCAATAAATAAGGGTAAGTGGTGTACCTCGGACATACAGGTAGTTATCAAAATAATGGAAACACTTGAGATTCATAAGAAAAATCTACCGTTCATCGCAAAATAAGCGATCAATTGTTCTTTAACTTTAGTCATACAAAATATAGACTTCACCGGACATTTCCACATTGCAATTAAATCACTCATGCATTTGGGGGACGACAAAAAGAGGGGTCGTAAGAAAAACCGCTTTTTGACCATAACTCTTCGAAAATAGCTCGGAATAAGCTGTAAATTTCAGTAATTAAATAGCATACTATGTATAATTACTGTACAAATTTTTATGAACGTACCACTTATACTTCCGAAGATATGAAACATTTTTTAAAAAACGGCAATTTTACTTGAAGGGTTTTTGCTCATAACACGCAGAGTTTTGGATCAAACCTCATCAAAACTTCAGGAAAGATGACAAAATGCAAGAGAAAGAACCTACTAAAACGGTAAATAAAAATATTAAAAATCCAATGAGATATGAACGTTAAAAGGAAATAATTTTTCACGGCGCATGCGCGAGCGACAGAAATTTATAACTACAAAAATATTGTAGCCTGGTTTATACTGCATCTTATAAAAAAAGTTCCAGTTGAATATCGTAAAAATTGAAAAAGATATCAGCGATCTAGTGAGCTGTATTTCATTCATTCGCAGACAATACATAAATAGTGAAGGACTGTCCACAAAGAGCTATTTTCAAATTAAAGGTTATTGCGTCATCGTTCAAAACCAACGTTTCAGGGGGTGTCCGGATACTTTTGGCCACCTACGTATAAGGTCTTTTTGGCCGAATAGGCGAAATGTGACTTCTATGCCGAATATAAATTTTCAAACTGCATACAATTTAACATTGAAAAAAAAAATGCTCGATTATCACCACACTATTTGTGGACAACCCCTCGCCATTTATGTATTGTCTGTGAATGAATGAATTACAGCTCACTAGATCGCTGATATCTTTTTCAATTTTTACGATATTCAACTGGAACTTTTTTTATAAGATGCAGTATAAACCAGGCTACAATATTTTTGTAGTTATAAATTTCTGTCGCTCGCGCATGCGCCGTGAAAAATTATTTCCTTTTAACGTTCATATCTCATTGGATTTTTAATATTTTTATTTACCGTTTTAGTATGTTCTTTCTCTTGTATTTTGTCATCTTTCCTGAAGTTTTGATAAGGTTTGATCCAAAACTCTGCGTGTTATGAGCAAAAACCCTTCAAATAAAATTGCCGTTTTTTGAAAAATGTTTCATGTCTTCGGAAGTATAAGTGGTACGTTCATAAAAATATGTACAGTAATTATACATAGTATGCTGATTAATTACTGGAATTTATAGATTATTCCGAGCTATTTTCAAAGAGTTATGGCCAAAAAGCGTTTTTTCTTCCGACCCCCCTTCTTGTCGTCCCCCAAATGCTTGAATGATTTAATTTCAATGTGGAAATGTCCGGTGAAGTCTATATTTTGCATGACTAAAGTTAAAGAACAATTGATAGCTTATTTTGCGATGAAGGGTAGATTTTTCTTATGAGTATCAAGTGTTTCCATTATTTTGATAACTACCTGTATGTGTACCTTGGAACAAGGCTGGTTATAGCTCTGCTTATTAAAATAGTTTGATAGCAACATGTGTAGTTAAAGTATTTGCCTCTAAAGGTCTCAGTGCTCCTTTCTGTTTTGTTGAACGCTCATATGATTCAAGTATTATTAAAAAGAGAAATCTATCATTCAAAAGTAAGTTTTTCTAGATACTTTTATGTATTTTTATTCTGAAACATACATTGTTTATTTTGAAATGAGGGTCATGGAATATACAGTCAAGTTCTAGCCAAAAACGTGTGCTTGAAACAAAGTTAATCCTAACTGTAACATAATGGTCAGCTTCTTTGTTTTTTATAACCAAGTGGTGTAGCTCGAACCCAATACAAGTGGTGTACCTTAGACGGGTCCAAGGTACACACTTCTGCCGCGCATAGCTATTACAACTCCTAAAATTTCATGTTCTCTAGTTTGTTGAAATGCCTTTTAAAAATTAAGTGAAATGTTTCCCTCCAAAATTTAAAAATTATAACTCAACTTATGAACTTAATATGCAGTTTTTGTGCAGCTGCATATTTAAGATTTATGGTAAAGCTAATGATGAATTCTTAACTACATTTATATGTACAATACACCTCAAACACGGTTATTCCTTACAAGGACTGTAGTACTTGGATGGTTTGCATCCACTGAATAAAAATAGATTTTGAAGATTTTGATTTCCTCCCATCAAATGTCACTGATTGCTCAGCGCGAAAGCAAAAAAAAAAAAACACACAGAAAATTATTTTAATGGTGTGTCAACTTCTGAAGCTAGTACCTCTTTGCCAAGCATAGTCACTGCCCTGAAGAAATAAGGCCATATCCAAAGGCACTACTAAAAAAAATATTCCGTAGGGGATGACGTAAAAGAAAGTCTTGTATTTTGACCGATACATCCCGGAAAGATCGTCTTGAAATAGAAAAATAGAAAAGGCTAAAAGAGGCAATGAAAAAAGTAAAGCGAACTAAGACAGTAAAACACCCTGCCAAGCCAGCTAAGAGAAAACTTTATTATTCTTCAGAGTCTGAACTTGAGAATATTGAAGATTAATATGAGGAGTCCAATATTTCTGAGAAAGATTTTAATGAACTAGAAGATCCAGATAACATCAATGTTCAAATTGGTGTTTCTGTTTTGGTGAAACTTGCTGGCAAAAAACTATCAAATATTTTCTTGCAGAGATCATTTCTATTGCTAATAATGGATATGAAGTTAAATTTCTGAAAGAAGATCCAAACAGTGAGAAGTTCACTAGAGAAGATCCTACAATTTTTGAAATTGACAAAAAGGATACATTGAAGCTACCACACCCAATACTATCCGGCGGATCAGAAAGGCAGCTCGAGAAGTTAACATTTGGAATTGACTTATTCAATTACAAACTTGGTTAAAAATAAATGTAGATTAAAAAATAATCTTTAGTATGGTTTTCAGAAGCTAGAGCATCTTGGCATTTTATAAAAAAGGGAAACGTAACGAGATAATAAGATCTAAATGTTTATTTATCTTTGAAACAAATAAAAAATGTATTTCTAACTGTATACGTGGTTTACTGATTGATTAGTAGTGATGTTCTTACTGAAAATCATGTTTTATTCACCTGTTAGGCATTGGTCCAGGGTACACCATCCCAAGACTCAAGGTACACCACCGGTGGTGTATCTCGATACTAAGTGCATTCTTCTATTTACTTCAAAAAATGTAATTGAAATAAGATAAATACATTTTTAAGATAATTATATGTAGTGTAAAAACCATAAAGTTTCAACTAAAGGTATTTGGATTTGGATTTGACAAATAATTATTAAATTAAAAATTGAAAAGTGAAAAGTGAAATCAGGTTCGATCACCTTCCCCTACTCTAAAAGAGTAATGTAAACAATTGAGCATGATGGATAAAAATTTGAAATTTATAAAAAGATTCATGGTTTTAATGTTAAATACTTTATATTTAATCTGTCAGAAGCTTCTATGTTCAATGTCATTTCAATCCAATTCACTTTATATTGCAACCAATCACTCTGGGGAACTATGAAAGAAACACCAGCCTCGAGTTTTACACATCGAATTTGTTTTACACATTGCAGAATTTTAGAAATGAGCATGCAATACAAACAGATTCATTAGCAAAAAATGATTCAATATTTATTATTTTGAACTTAAATACGTGTGATAAAACATATTTGCTGAATTCAATATATTTTCTTCTTTTTCATTGTTCAATCGAATTACCAAAAAAAAAAAAAAAACAACTGTTTGGATTGAATTCGATTCATATGACTTATTACACAGGATTCCCCTATTATTTGTGGATAATTTTTCGTACAATTTATATATAATACCTTACCTTTATTTCGAAATACCAACGTTCTCCTAATGAAGTTTTAACGAAGTCTCTTTTGATGACAATAAGAATTTCAGAAATTCAATTCTTTTTCGCTTTACGTCGTTTTTTCAAGTTGTGCTCAAACTCGACTAAGTGGAAAATAATTGCTTTACAAAAAGCTATATTTCTTTTGAATTAATTGTTTTTGCACTGCAGAAATAGTAATTGCTTAAAAGCTTTTGGATATCAGTAGTAGAAGAAATAGTTTTTACTAGTAGCACTCTCAAAAAGAAAATTCTTTTTTTTTTTTCTTTAATTTTCCAAGCTTAAGACAAAGGGAATTTTTCTGAAACACACAGCAACTGCAATTGTACATATGCAGCCCCCCCACTCCCATTTCACAAAAAAAAATACTCTCACTTTTATGAGAAAAGAATGAAATCTACGGTATCTAGCAATCTCAAAAAAAAAAAAAAAAAAACTTAAAAACAATTAGTAATAAAAACTAGAAGTGTTTCGTATTTATCGTTTTCAACACTGAGGTTTTATCGGTGAGCAACGTCATGTGTCGTTGAACAGTATATTGGTTTTCTGTTTACTATTCATCAATAATTTCGTATCCGTTTCCAACTTTGTCAATACGATCCTGTTCGACTAGAAAATGTATTTCCGATTTAAAGATCTTTGCGCAGGATTTCTCTTGGCTTCCTTTTAGAAAACCACCGAGCAGCTCTATAGTTAAGTGCTGAACGCTTTGCAGATTTCTGGATAGACGTTCTCACATGCGTCACATTTTCTGCGTTGTTTCGGTCTAAGTAGACTTTTTTTTACCAATGCAATGCCTGTAGCTCTAAAGTGTGATGCCCAAATTGATTATTTTCTATTAGCGAACAAGATCATATCTGTCAAATTTAAATCGAACACGAAATTCTTGCTGAGTAGTAATTTGAAAAAAAAAAAAAAAAAAAAAAACAGTATTACGAATGTATTCCGCCACATTACATGACGATGCTTACTGGGGATAGAGCCCCTATATAGCTGACCTATCTGACATTTTGGTTCCAAATCAGCTTTAGATCCAGCCTTGCTGCAAGTATTTGAAAACAGGTTTATATTGTTCCTGGTAACTCAGGCGTAAAATAAGTCATAAAAAGGTGAATAAAATGCAACATCAGGTACCCATCTAGAGAGATAACTTATTTCTCAAACTGAAATACAGTTTAACGGGAAATCTATATACATAAACTAGCTGACCCGGCCACGCGTTGCTGTGGCTAAGGTATGGGTTAAACTATAATGTTTCAATACAAACGAAAAACTTTATTACCGTTATAGAGATCAACTTTATATAAATATGAACTTGAGGTCAAAATATGAAAACAATCGAACAAAAATTTCCTAAGTTTGCTAGAAACAAAAAATCAACAAAAAATGTAGCATTTTAGTACTTAGAAATATTATATTCAAGCTTGTAACAATTGAGTAAATTAAAAATTTGCTAATTGCTATTGTAACATTTTATTTTTTAATGTAACATTTTATTTTTTAATAATGTTAATAGGGTAGATCATTAACCAATATTATTTGTTATTTTTTGAATTATAAGCATTTTTAATTTCAGTTTAACTCAACACTAATCGGTGCACAATATTCTTTGTTAATCTGTCTCTTGTAAACAAAAATAGATTGGACGGTTTTCCCACACGGGAGCAAGCGACCTATAGCTGCCCATGGGAAAAACATGGATTTTCTAAATCTAAACCGCAAATTGACATTATTTGCCCTTGGGACTTATTAATGGACATGGCGAAAGCTAAACGAATGGGAAACTGTAGCCTTTTGAAGGGTATTGAAGATTCTGACGGTGTCATTGGGATACGTGGCAACAGAACTACTTCATCTTTAAACTTGCTAGTAAAAATGATTGCCTCAATAATGTTCCCGGTGATTTTTTTGATAACTAAACGCGTACTATTGCATAATCTCGGTGGATTTAAATTACGTAGAAGAACTATGGGTAAACCAATTTTTAACCGCAGATTATGTGGTGGCATTCCGGGTATGTTTAAAGAATTCTAGCCAAGAATGCAGAAAAGCTGGTAGCTAAATAGATAATTTGCAATAAAAAATACATTGCGGTCCTAAATTGCGATAAAAACTATCCTATCATTTAAGTTATCCAAACTGAAACTGCGTGCAAAATTTGGCTAAAATCGGTTCAGTAGCTGAGGAGTCCATTGGACACAAACACAGGGACACGTAATTTTTATATATTATAAGAAAGGTTATTACTTGTTTACTGCGCTCCAGAAGCTGCCAGAACGTGTGCTTTATGTCTCTCAGCCATGGAGGTGTCAAAAAAAAGGCTTAGTAAAAAGGTTTAGCCAAGAACACAGAAAAGCTAGTAGCTAAATACATAATTTGCAATAAAAAATATATTGCGGTCCTAAATTGAGATAAAAACTATCCTATCATTAAGTTGGACCAAACTGAAACTGCGTGCAAAATTTGGTTACAATCGGTTCAGTAATTGAGGAGTCCATTGGCCACAAACACAGGGACACGTAATTTTTATATATTAAGATATTACCTGTTTACAGCGCTTCGGAAGCTGTCAGAACGTGTGCTTTATGTCGCTCAGCCATGGAGGTGTCAAAAAAGGCTTAGTAAAAAGGTTTAGCCAAGAACACAGAAAAGTTGGTAGCTAAATACATAATTTGCAATTAAAAATACATTGCGGTCCTAAATTGAGATATAAACTATCCTATCATTTAAGTTGGACCAAACTGAAACTGCGTGCAAAATTTGGTTACAATCGGTTCAGTAATTGAGGAGTCCATTGGCCACAAACACAGGGACACGTAATTTTTATATATTAAGATGACTACGTTTGTATGTATGTCCGGGGTAATCTTCAAAACTACTGGACCGATTTTAACTATTTTTTCACCATAGATAGCTACAATAACAGGAATCAGGATAGGCTATAATTTCTTTCTAAAAAACTTAGATTCAAAAAGTTATTACGGAAAACAGTAAATTTCACGTAATTTTGCCATTAAATGATTAAATTTTCAACTCATTTTTGCAAAAATTTGTTGCCTTGCAACGACAATATTAATAGTAATCATAATGAAGATTGTTAATCAAGGCTTCTCTGGAGTAAGTATGAAATTCATTGCTTTCTTAGGATTTTTATATTAATCTATGCCAATAATAGATATCGGGTTAAATAAAGAGAGAATTGATTTTGGCAACGGTTAGAAAATAGAAAGTGATTTTTTGGAAAATTACACCGATAAAATAAATAACGCATTTAAGTTTCATTTCACATTCTTCTTCACACCCAGTTAATCCACCGCATGCTCGCAAAAATACCTTTGAGAAATGTGTTTCTACTGGGCTTAGTTGAAAGTCATATATTTATTTTCTTGGATTTGGCCTGTTGCATTTAAACCCGTGCGACGCCGAGCACATCAGCTAGTGTTTCCCATAATTGAGCTCATTTTCATACTACTACATTTGTATTCATTCTAACTTTACGAAATCAATTCATCATATAGACAAAAATAGTCAAACATCGATCAGGCAGCGCATTTGAAGCTCAGCTACCGTTTTTCTTCAATGCGACTTGAGTACACATAGGTTAAACGCTTTTCCTTTTAGAACTTAAATGCCGGATAAACCAGCTCTCCTTGTATATGCAACTAGGGGTACCTGCATAGATTTTCTCGTGCTATAAAATTAAAAGGTAAAAAAACATACATTTTTGTGTAATTTAAAAACTGCTTTTCAAAAAGCTGAAAAAAACAGCATTTTTCCTTTGAAATATTTCTCTAGGTAATACAATGATCTCTATAAAGTTAATTGCTCGTTAATAAAAAAAACTTTTATCAGATGTCTTTTAATTTATAATCTCATTTTTGCATGAAAACGAGTACTACTAAAATACAAACCCAAGTCTGCGATTGCAACTCGCGGAGTTTTAACACTATGTTTAAGCTTGGAATTTATCTAATATAGGTAAACATTTCATTTATAATTAAAATAATTTCATGAATTTGTTAACAACGAAAATCATAATTATTCAAATTAAAAAAAAAACTATATTAATGACGAAAAATATCAATTTAGCGCGAAATCTCAACGTGAAGCTCAACTCTTAAAGATGACAATGTTACTCACGTCATTAATACTGTTCCGTCAAAAGATCGCTCGTACTAAAAAGATCTTGACAACTGAGAAAATTTTATCCTCGTTTACCCTTAACTTTTCAGCTTCAGATTTAATCACTTCTTAATTTAGCTTTAGCACAGCAATTATATTTTCGCAATTTCTCTTGCACTTCTCTGCAACCCGTTCTATGAACAATTTGAACTTTCCCGTAACAATGTTATTAATCACTTGCGGATCATTATGAGCTGTCACTCCGTGCATAAGATTGATGTCCAAAGTAAAGTGTTTCGATTAAACGCCCCCCACGTTTAATGAGCCCCTTGTAAATCGGCCCCTAAGTAAATGAATTTCCTGTCATTTGAGATGAAAAACTTGGAAGCTGCAATTATTTGTGAACGTTAATATTTATTCAAGGTAATTGCTTGATGATATTTTAATTCAGTGCAGGCGTATTTTCTTAAATTCCTAATACACATACGCATGCGCGTTTGAAGGGAAAAAAAGTTCCGTGTAAATATAACTTGCAAATAATTTTATAGAATGTGCTTTCTGCTGCATGATTTAACTTTTTTTAATGCTTTCCGTTCTTACATAATGAAGAATTTGAAAAAAAAAGAAAAAAAAAACACTATCTAAAAAAGTGTAACTTGACCAGACTTTATATTGCTTTTTCTAATTATCAAAACAATTTGTGTTGTTTGATTCTATATAGTGTGTATACTTAGAAACTAGTATTTTCATCCCATAATACATTTTAAAAAGCCAAAATTTAACTGAGTACATTAGGTTGAAATATGCTCCGAAAGCATTTTACTTCTAATTCATACATGAGTTAGCAAAGGACAAAACAAGGGGAAAATCTGTCTGTATTACAATGTCAAGAACTTGCGAATTTAACACAAATGTGTAATTAGGTAAAATTTTTAACCAAGACAAAAATTAAAGAATTTGGATTACCTATACGGTTTGCAAGCATTTCTATGAACTAGAAAATAAGCATTTGTTTTAAAATGACTCATGTACGTTTCCCGTACTTGAAATAGCTCTTTCGCATGTAAATATGTCTACGACGTCGCTTGAATTAAATAAAGTTATACTTTCCCCCATTCAATCTGAGAAGCCCGTTTGAGAGATTGAAAACAACTGCAACGAGCAAATATAAAGTTATACCATGTTTATAAAATATATAGATATATTTACAATCTGGCTGTGCAAGTGCATGCAAATATAACTTTTCGTATATCATATAGTATCCAAAAATATTTTTTTATATTTTTGCTTCAAAGTAAAAACGTTTCTTAACGCTTCTTCTGTTTACGTATTCAACGTTTGCAAAAAAAAAAAATCATGATATCAGAACACTGATGTATGTAGTTAATCATAAAGATTGTAGCTCAAAAGGAATTATAAAGTATTAATATTTCGATTAGTACTTGTGGACATGACATTAAAATGTTTCCTTTCATTCTTTCTTTTTTAAATATTTCTTAATCCTTATTTCTCCAGATTTGTTTTGATATTCACATATCAGGGTCATAAAAGCATTATGAGTACTAAGAAAATTGAAAAAAAGAATAAAACCCTAAAATTATTAACCTTAATTCATAATCGTATTCAAATTAATTCACCTCATTGTTAATGACCAAAACACGACTGAAAGAAGTTTTATGGGCAGGAAATGCTTATCATAAACAATATATAATTAAAATTAAAGATTTGCGTGACTTTCTGCTACTGACTAAAATACTAATGTGATCATGCACTTAAACTTTTTTTTTTATCGGTTATGTGCATTTTTACTAAATATAAAATTCAAAAATAAAATCAAAAGTATAATTCAAGTTCAAAATCGTTCCGCATAAAAACGTAACGTCTTTGATTAATTTAATTCTCCAATCAATCATCTCAACGTTTTTCAAAAGGTGATTAAACGAGAAACGTTTTTTTTTCCCCGTTTCCCTTTCCTATAGAGAACCTTCCGATTTCCAAATTTCTGAGCTAAAAATCTCAAACCTTCATCGGAAAATCTATCATCCAGTTTGAAAAAGTCTGTTTTAAAAAAATATTTCACAAATGATAATAAACCTTTGCTCGAAGATACTTTTATTTCTGAAGAAAAAATAGAAAGTCAATGACGAAAAGTTTAAAGTGATCAATCACAGGATGGAGAAAAAATTGAAACAATCCTTCTCTATGCAAAAAAAATTCGGAAATAACTTCCAAAAAAGTACAAGAGATATTCTTTCAACATATGGGAGTACCTAAGTTCATAGTGAAGAACTGAATAAAATGTAAACAATTTCTCTGACAATTTAAAATTTCTCAGAAAATAAAAAGAAGTACATGAATAACTTAGTATCAATGTTTTCCTTTTTAAAAACAAGGCAGAAAAAGTCGTGTTTGTATACTTAAATATCAATAATTAATTATAATTGACTCAGAAAGAAATATTTACTTTGTAAGAAAAGCAGTCGAAAACTTTGTACAATTGATGAAGTTAAAAATACAAGACAACGTGTCTACAAGTACAAATAAAAGGTTAAAATAGAGTTAGAAAACTCTAGCAGATAGCTATTTCGGGGCTATTATGAATGAAGCCCCATCATCAGTGTAAAAAGATGATGGTTCACTGACACCAGTCAAGTGACAAACTGGTGACTCACTTGACTGGTGTCAGTGAACCATCATCTTTTTACACTGATGATGGGGCTTCATTCATAATAGCCCCGAAATAGCTATCTGCTAGAGTTTTCTAACTCTATTTTAACCTTTTATTTGTACTTGTAGACACGTTGTCTTGTATTTTTAACTTCAAATATTTACTGACCTGTATGAGCTGACGCAAGCAAATACAACTTGTTTGCGTACTTAAAAAGAGAGAAAGAGAGAAAAAAAACAAAATTTGCAGGAATAAAATAGTAACTATTTGCAGTAAACGAATAGAATAGCAACAACATTTATAACGTCCTAACATACAATTTAAATTATTCAGAAACGTGTTGGGGTTTACGAAGTGATTTTTCAACAGTGCAAAGTAACCCAAAACACTTAAACAACCTATTTTAGCATATTTGCTTTACAATCTTGGTACAATGTTGCTAACTCTATTTACGTAATTTTTTTTGAAGCAGTACAGGAGGTTTTTTTCATTAGTGCTGTGATCCAAACTGAAAACCAGTGCAGTCAAATCTTTGCTTTAAAGTTTAGAGCACACATACAATTTTTAAGTTTACTGTACAAATAGGAATGAGAAAAAGTGTTTCAAATTAAAAAGATCCACTTTAATATCTAACAAAACTTAAGTGAATATATTTAAGTAGCCTGCACATGACGCGTGTATAAAATAATGCAAACTATGATTTTAAGAGTTTATTTTTATCATTATTAGTATTATTATTATTTCTTTTTTCGGCATCATTACTTCTTGAGTGATACTATCTTGCTATAAAAAATAGAATACAAATCCCTCGCAATAAAAAAGGAATAAAAAAAGATAATAGCAACAGTTTTTTTTTCATAGTGAAGGAAGTATTGAAATCGGGGAAAAAACTCCTCAAATGTCCTCCTAAAATTCGATATAATCATATCCCTAATGAATATTGTGTAGTTTTTTCAGCCTGTTCAGAACAGCATATGTACCTGTTAACGTATAGACAACCAAAATATCCATTTTGACCACCCCCGAGTTAATTATCATGAGTTGATAGTTTTCTCTAGACGTCTGTATGTGCGTAAATACGCATCTCGCATAACTCAAAAACATTATGCCGTAGAAGATTAAAATTTTGCAAGTGGACTCCGAAAAGGGTCCAGTCGCGCACCTTTCCATTTTGGTTGCATTTGGATTTTCCAAAAGTGGTCTCTTACACTTTTTTGGGACAAATAAGTGTTTATTTTCATGCAGATTTAAGTAATTTTATAACTTGACGACCACTCGGCAATATACCGGACATCACTTGTCGTGAATCTGGCGACCGATAGCCAAGTTGGCTACAAATTTGGCGGAAAAAAAAAACATTTTTTGGATTTGTTTTCAATTTTACGTTGATGGCGATATTTAACGATTAATCCACTGATCATGTTAGAATTGTTGATATTTAGAAGATTAGTTCTTGTAAAACTTTTTTTTTTTTGCATTAATTCGGGACAAACTAGGGATCCGATTGTTTGAAGTATTTTATTGGTAGCAATAAGACACTATTACATTGTATTAGTGTTATTTACTCATATCATTGGAGTGTTACATAATTTATTTGTCACGCTTGAAAGTTTTAAAGTAAAAAATAATTTCTAAAACGTTATTCGTTTAAGAAGTGTTTCTTCTAAAGCTCGTACATGAATACATGCAATAATTATTTTATGCTATTAAAAACATCTGTCATTATATAGACGTAGAAGAAAGCAGTGTGAGGTTCAGGCCATTTTTTTTCACTCAAACCAGCACAATACAGACTTCTAATTAAACCACCCTCCCTAAAAACACACGATTAATAACAAAGTTAAGCAACTTTCTTTTTTCATTAAATTGCTTTAACCCTTCACTGCACGGTGTGCCAGATCTGGCACAAACCAAATAAACCCTCATATATTCCTATGATTTTTAAATGCAGTTAAACTGAGCTTTCTGCCCCTTCTAGAACATTGCCATAACAGTTTAGTGTGATTTTTATGCACTAGTTAGTTGTACTAGTCTTGGTATTACAGTTCTTGCTTTTGAAAGAAAGAGTATCTGCATTTCCGTTAGAAGTGTGCTTGGTCATTATTTCCTTTGTTCTAAAAATGTTTAAATACACTTAGTGGAAAGTTTGTTTTTACCACTTATGGCACAAAACACATTGTAGATTATTACACTTATCGGTATACAAAGCATATGCTATGTGCTTTGTGCCATATATAGAGTAAACAATTAAAGCATCATTTTTGGTGCACATTTTTAAGATTAATTTTTTTCTTCATTTTTCCTGAACTTAGGGCTATTTAAAAGGTAACAAATGATTTTTTTCATGAAAATATAAAAAATCGTGCAGTGAAGGGTTAAAATTTATTTCAAAACCAGCTCAATACAAAATATTCTTATCCCTGACTGTTTACACAATTCCAGTATTCAAAAAAATTATATCATTCACAACTTGCTGTTGACACAATTTTTATTTTTGAGTTGGACCGTATCGCGCCAGGGAACGCAGCTAGCTTTAACCCAACCCAAAATTTATGGTTGGATGATAATTTGTCTTTTTTTTTCTTTTTTTTTGGGGGGGGGGCGCTCAAGAAGAGCTACTTTCACTTAAGACACAGAAAGGAAGTAATTTTTTTTAACTAATTATTTCAGACATACTCCTACTCAGACATACTCCTTCGTCCTCTATTTATTATCCCCTCTATGAAATAATAGATAGAGATTGCATATGTTTTTAAACGCGTAGCATTTTTTATTTTCTAAAAACTTATACCTATTAAAAGCCCATTTTTATTAAAAAAAAATAACTGTCCCCCCCCCCTCTTTTTTTTATAAACACTTGCACTTCAATATTTTCCGTCACCCATGTCCCCTAAAACCCCTCCCCATCTGTTGTATACTTTCTACATTTTATTAATTGATAATAAAACTATAGATTTCATTAGATAACATAGAATTTAAACTCTAACATTATGAACACAATTAGAGGATAACCCCCTGACAACTACGAAAAGAGATCAATGCCACAATTTATTTATTAATTGATAATAAAACTATAGATTTCATTAGATAACATAGAATTTAAACTCTAACATTATGAACACAATTAGAGGATAACCCCCTGACAACTACGAAAAGAGATCAATGCCACAGCTGGTGCAGGCCATGTGCTTTTAAGTGCGGATAGGGTTTCTAAAATGTTTTCCCCAAAACAATTGCCTGTAAACGTGGCTTCCGACCCACCCCTTATAAATCGAACGTATCCCCTACAAAGTGATAGTAGGTTGTATCTGAATCGCGCATTCCAAGGACGCATTTCAAAGGAAAAGGAATTCAAAGAATAAATGAATGTTACGAAAACCTATTTTCTACAAGATATACTTGGGCCGTAAACAAAATGAAATAATATAAACAAAATAAAGCTATATGATTTGCTGCTACAACTACAGTATGCATTCGATCCATATTAGAGAAGAACTGCTGCAGCATTTTTTGAGTTATGGATGCATTTTAGTACATTAAGAGATAGAGGAAGAGAGGATGCCATTTAGTATCAGAGTAGCCAAAATTGTTTTATCGTATTTGTGTGGGGATAGCTGTTAGGACATCCAAGTCCTAAAGCAATAATATTTAATAAAAAAATGTCAGTAATAAAATGACTAGAAACAGGGAATGATATTTTTCGAGTTTTGAGGTTTCAAAATTTATATTAAGCTATAAAAATGTTCAATGATAACATGATTTGGTAAAATAAAAGTAATGAAATATTTTACGGTTTATAGATTGACTTTATTGAAGTTTTTATACAGTGCGGCAAAGCAGTACTACATTAGTTTTTAGAATAATCATTTATATTACCGGAAAGTAAAAACAATAGCCAAAACAGTAATAAATATTGAAATTTTGTTGTATAGTTGCACTTAAGCACTGGTTTGTCACCTTCAGTTTTAACAGAAATCGCGTTACATTGCCTTATAAACTTTTTAACTCCTAAGACAATACAACTTATTAATGATTAAAATAAGAGAGTTTACACCACCCGGAAAAAAAGCTGTAAAATGATTTTAAAAAGTAAAAATGTCTCAACGGAAGAACTTCTTTCAAGTAGACATTTTCATACCACATAGTTTTCTTCACATTTTTCATTTTTAAACAAAAAAGTAAGATCATACTAAAACCAGCATCATCAAAGTATCTTACGTCATTTAAAAGTATTTAAACTCATTAACAGTCATTATCGACCGAATAAGAAGCATTGCTACGCGAAAAAAAATCGTTAGCCTACCAGTAAACAAAACCGTATGAGCTGATTCGACACTAAAGCAACATGTTACTTGTTAAAAATGCTGGTGCTGATTTCTGATAGAGCCGAAAGGTTGCTTCTCGTAAAAAAAGTGTAGCATCTCTCGACTTTTGCTGCTAAGCGATGAACTATGCTTTCTGATTGTTAAGTATCGCAGAGGGATAGGAATTCTGTGTTCGTGACTACGGACACTAAAATTGGATTTTATTAAAGTGCTTACATAAAAATCCTTTTACTATGATAGCGTTAGTTAGAGATTGTCAGTACTTTTATCTGCGTTAAATCTTACTGCTTTACAAAAGAATGTTTCCTCATAGAAGCTACCAACTAATGGTTTTATAAACACGTCTGGAAAGATTACTATTTTCTTAGGGAAAAATGCAAAAAATTCAAGTAGTTGAAAAGTGAAACAACAGCAACATGGTTAAGTGGATCTTTTGCGAAAGTTTGTCGCTTTTTTCCACATCGCTGTTTATTCTTTCAATGAAAGAATAATGCTCTATATTTACAGAACGAGAGTGCGCTATTATTTTGCGATTCGCGTCGCACTAAATCACTGGTAGGTTCAAACATTTACAAAGGCAAAGATTTCAGTAACTACGGAAAAACGGTATATCAAGAAATCAATAAAAACTACACAACGGATTTCAAAAAATATTGCATAAATTAATTCATTAAATTGAACTGACATTTCAGTAGAAACTTATTGACAACAGTACGCTATAATTTTAAAACAAGTATTTTAGACCAGACATGTATTATGAATTTTTAAATAAGTTCGGCAATACGAAAATAAACAATATCTTTTATCATTATATATGAATGAACAAACATGGCTTTTAACTCCACAGTTGTGCCCAGTTTCCTCTAACGTTTTGTCTGATATGAGAACATAACAGAGCTTTAAATAATGACGGCGAATCGAATTTTGAATTTTATTCCACGAAAGAAAAAACACCCACAGATACTTTTTGAAATGACCGTAATAAGAGTGAGAACTTAAATTTCAGGTGGTAGATTTGTCTTATTGAATTGTTCTGTGTAAGTTCGTTCAAACAAGTCACTCCGGGAAAACTAGGTGAGCATATTTTTTGCTTAATGTAGGGTCACCTGGGGTAATTCCTGGTCAAAAAGCATTAACATTCAATTATCACAAAATCTATCTAAGTTAGAGTTACAAATTTTGGTATGGAGGAAGCACATTGGGATGTCCCATCGAATAAAATATTCATGCTATCAACAATACATAATGAACTTGAGTAATTGTCGTTAATTAGTGACCAGGAATTACCCCAGAGATGGGGTAATTCCTGGCCACTTACGGGGCAATTATTGGTCACTCAAATGATTGATGAAAATGCATACATTTTGTAAGCACATTATTAATACAAGTTATTAAACTAATTAGATAAAGAATTTATTTATATATATAGCTAATTAAACACTGTATTTAGTTTTTTTAAGGAAGAATGCAATTGTTTTCAACATAATAGCTTTACTTAATAAAACTTAGCCAAAATACTTTTTATACACTTTGTATGCAATAGCTACAGCTTTTATATCCGTTGTGAATGAATCTTCACCTACCAAATAAATAGGTCCATAAAAAATATGGCGCACATGCACCATACACTAGGGTGGTCCTTATTTTTCAACTTTTTTTTTTCCTAAGTCTTACCCCCTCAGTTTTTTCCTTCTGGTCTAACACTAATGTAGAAAAAAAATTAAATCATTCCTACAATTTTAAATGGTGCCTCAAAAGCTTTAAAAGTTGAAGTTTTTATGAAAATCAGTAACTTTTCTCTTTTTTAAGAGGGGAAAAAATAAATAAAATTCATGAAAGTGAATAAAGTAAATAATATCTAACATACACTAAAATATAATTTAAAATAACTTGTCTGCCCACGTGATTTCCGATAGTCAGCACAGTTTACGCTGTGTCAGCATTTTTGTTGGAATACTTCTTTTCTCGCTTCCCGCTCAATATTGCGTTATCTTCCGACCAAGGCGGGTGCAAGTATTTTGATAATTAAAAATGGTACAAAACTGGAGTCTTCGCAAGTATGTATACTTGATTGGAACTGAAACTAATCAGATATTAGGTTGCAAACTGCCTTCCAATAGACAGGTCTTGCAAGTCCTTTTCTACAATATGAGGCACGTAAAATTAAGTCTCCGCGAAAGTGCTAGTTTAGTTATTTCAGAAACTATGATTTTTTGGCAAAAGGCACGAATACCTCTTAGAGATCATCAGAACTGCATTGTTAAATTAGAAACTCTTTATAACGAATGGAGAGCAATCCAGAAAAACAGTAAGAGAAAAAGCGAAGTTCAAATGCAAAAAGAATGAAATTTTAAAGCAAGACTTGAAGACCTATTTGATATTGCTCATTCTAATGCCTTAGAAGTTATTAAAATTGAAGAAGATAGACAATTTCTCATCTCCCAAAGACAGAAAGGAAGAGTTGGTTCATTAGGAGGAGTTGATAAAAAAACTTATGAAAAAGAGCAACGAGCTTTAAAACGACAAATTACAGAAGAATTGAGACGAGAGAAAAATAGAGAGGATACGAAAGTGAGGGAAACAATGGATAACATAGACTTTGATATCGATGAGTCACGTAAGTAAAAAAAAAAAATTAAGTAAATGGAAAATCAATTCTTTTTATTATATATTTTTATAGGTTCATAATGAACTAGATTTTTTTTTAATTTAATGTCATTGTTTGATTAACTAGCATTATGTTAACTAAGTTATTTTATCTCTAATGATTTTATGTTAAATATAAGCATCGCTGTACTTAAAAACCAGTCGGAACTTCTAATTAAGTTCTATTACACACAGAGTAACACTCATTTTCTAAAACATGAAATTATTAAATGCGTAACATTGAATCTTGTAAATTTCTGCTACATTTTTGCCAGTTTTACCCCATGTAAATAAAATCTTGATGAAAATCATAGCTGCTCTCCATGCTCTTCTTAAATTTCGTCCACACCCCTACATTATTAAATTTTTATCTCTCCGGGAAGATGAAGAGATTTAGAATACCGGCAGATGGTGCACTGTAGGAGTTATTTTACATTATCACATTTTTCATTCAGCATTTTGCATCTAATTCATAAAATGATTCTTTTTTAGTGACTGTTTCACCTGAAAAGAATAGTTCATCTGAAAATGAAACTGACAGTGAGCATATGTTGTGTTCATCTAATGAGCCAGGTCCATCCAAAAAATGTAAACGTGGAACTATTAATTTTATTAACACGAAATTGGTAGCAGTTCTTGATAAATGCAAGTTAAGTGACAGAGATTCTGTCCATATCTTAATTGCAACTGCAGAAGCTTTGGGACACGATACCAAAGATTTAGTAATAAATCGAACCTCGATACGACGATGTCGTCAAATGCTTCGTGCTGAACGTGCTTCAGTGATCAAAAATGAGCTTCAAACGTTACAGTTAGAGTTTGCAACAGTTCACTGGGATGGAAAGCTACTCCCAGAAATAACCGGAAACCAGAAAGTAGATAGGCTCCCAGTAATCATTTCCGCACAAGGACAAGAGTATCTTCTAGGTGTCCCTAAATTGCTTTCTGGGAGTGGAGACGAGATGGCATCAGCTGTTTACAGCTTGCTTGCAGAAAGTAAACTTTTGGCTTCAGTAGAAGCCTTATGTTGTGATACCACAGCGGCAAATACAGGAGTAGCAAAAGGAGCTTGTGTTTTATTAGAACGAAAATTAGAAAAAGATCTATTATATCTACCTTGCAGACACCATATATATGAATTAATCTTAAAGTCTGCTTATGAAGCATGCATCAGTACGTCGTCTGGACCAGAACCAGGACTATTTAAACGCTTCCAACAAGCTTGGACCAATATGGACACTTCTAAACATACTGCTGGAATTGATGATGAATTCGTTGCAAACAGTATTGGTAAGGACAAAGAGATCGTGCTACTTTTTGCTAAAGAGCAGTTTTGTATACCAAAACCGAGAGATGACTACAAAGAGCTGTTGCATTTAGTTATTATATTTTTAGGCGGACAAGAAGGGGATAACATTTTATTTCGATTACCTGGTACTTTTCACCATGCCAGGTGGATGGCAAAAGCTATTTATTGTTTAAAACTATTTATGTTTCGAAATGAATTTCCACTGAATCAAAAGGAATACCAAGGAATAAGAGATGTTTGCATATTTATCGTAAAAATGTACATTAAAGCATGGTACAACGCTTCGTTAGCCTGTAAAGCCCCATATCAGGATTTGATGTTTTTGAAAGATCTTTATTTTTACAAAGAAACAAATAAAACAATTTCCGAAGTAACTACAGAAAAATTTTGCAGACATTTATGGTATCTTACTGAAGAATCAGTTGCTTTGGCATTTTTTGATGATAATGTTCCTGTCGATCAGAAAAAGAAGATGGCAGAAGCATTTAAAGAAAAAGAATCAATTAATTGTGACTACAAGCGCCTGCAGTTGAATTCGGAGGAATTGATTGAGTTTACAAACAAAAACCTCCATAGCTTTGTATCAAAAAGAACATCCAAGTTTTTTAAGCGGTTTAAAATACCCTTTGACTTTATTGCTCATGACCCGTCCACCTGGAGTACTCTTCATAATTATCAACTTGGCTTAACAGTAGTCAATAACTTAGCAGTTGTTAATGATACTGCAGAAAGAGGTGTAAAGCTTATGGAAGAATACAATAATAGTATACCACACAATGAGGAGCAAAAGCAATACCTACTGCAAATTGTTAAAGATTATCGTAGCCGTTTCCCATCGTGTTCAAAGCATTTACTGACAAAAAGCTATTGAACTAGTATTATTACAGCTTAACATTATGAGCGATTCCATACCAAATCACCGAAAATAAAAAAAGTTGGTCGCACGACCGACTCGGATTTTTTTTTAATTTGGTACACAGATTGATGGTATAGAGGTATGAAAAAGCCCAAAAGGAAAGTTACCTGTTCCACTTATTTTCTGAGATACATGCCCTCAAAGTTTGTCCGCCACGTCAAAATACTAAAAAAGTGATGTTATTTAATCATTTTTTATAAAAAATCGTACTCATGCAAAATAAAAGTGTTAGATATCTATGGAAACTAGTTACTCCAGGCATTCTGAAAAAAAATACTAGAACGTTCATAATGAAAATTGCCAAGGTACAGGGCTCTTTGAAGTTGTCACCACAAAAACTTGATTTTGCAGATTTTGCTAAAATTCAGGCATTTATTACAAAAAAAGGCAAACAAAACCAAAGGTTTTCTCACTTTCTGGTAGTGTACATGTCCTCCCTGTAAATTGCTACGCAATAAATTTTTTGAGTTTCTCACTCCTTCTTGGAAATATTTTAGCTTAAAGATAAGCCGTATGGCAAAAAATGCGTTTTTGGCCATCTTGGCAGCCATTTTTCTCATAAAGGGGGAGCAGTAGAAACTTTAATTTTTTTTTTAAACAAGCCACTGATATGTTAGCTTTTCACAGGAAAAGAGTTTACTTTTGGTTATTTCTCCCATTAAGAGATATCCTGCTGACAGTATATGCATGTTTTTCGCGACGACCATATGCTTTTGTTCCCCCTCTCATGGACTTAAAATTAATTAAACCAAAAAATAATGATATATTTATTATTAGCTGTATTATCTACCCAATATGTCATGAAATTTAATTTATTAAATCATTGAACAATAAATTAGATAATTGATGAAAAAAAGAAAAAGTATTTCTCTGATGCCTGAGCATTATGCATTCATAATTATAAAGCACTAAATACTTTCTTGAGAAATTAATTAACATAAATGAGCTCTAAATAGTTATATTATAAGCAATATCCAATCTTGTGATTGGGATACTCCTGTTTTTAATTGAAGAATTTCTTGAATATCACATGAATATCAGGAAAATAAATTAGGTCTTTTCGTTTGATGTAGGATATTTTATGACAAATTTCATTTGATGGGCTACTAACTGAGCATGGTGATAAAGAGCTATTAATTTCAGCATCGAATTCCATTTTACCTTATTAACAGTTAAATATTTACAAAATAATTAAATAAATAATTTAATATAAAGCAATGCTTGAAGAATTAAAATTAGTGCAACTAATTTATTCCCATACTGATCTTTACAAAATTGACATGCGTTGAGCACTGATAAGAGCTGACAAGAAAAGTTTACTCACTAAAATATTAGTTCACAGATACTATAAAGCATACATTCTATTTTCCACAAAATAATACTGCAACAAAGAACAAGGGTATCCTCCTGTTATTGCCATCAATCAGGAACATCCAATCACAAGATTGGGTATTGCCTATGAGATAAATATTCGAAGCTCCTTTATTTTAATTGATTTTTCAAGAAATTCTTTAGTACCTACCCCTTTATACCCTTGTTCTTTGTTGCAGTATTATTTTGTAGAAAATAGAATGTACGCTTTATAGTATCTGTGAACTAGTATTTTAGTGAGTAAACTTATTCTTGTCAGTTCTTATCAGTGCTCAACACATGTCAGTTTTGTAAAGATCAGTATGGGAATAAATTAGTTGCACTAATTTTAATTATTCAAGCATGGCTTTATATTAAATTATTTATTTAATTATTTTATAAATATTTAACCGTTAATAAGGTAAAATGGAATTCTATGCTGAAATTAATAGCTCTTTATCACCATGCTCAGTTAGTAGCCCATCAAATGAAATTTGTCATAAAGTATCCTACATCAAACGAAAAGACCTCATTTATTTTCCTGATATTGATGTGATATTCAAGAAATTCTTCAATTAAAAACAGGAGTATCCCAATCACAAGATTGGGTATTGCTTATAATATAACTATTTAGAGCTCATTTATGTTAATTAATTTCTCAAGAAAGTATTTAGTGCTTTATAATTATGAATGCATAATGCTCAGGCATCAGAGAAATGCTTTTTCTTTTTTTCATCAATTATCTAATTTATTGTTCAATGATTTAATAAATTAAATTTCATGACATATTGGGTAGATAATACAGCTAATAATAAATATATCATTATTTTTTGGTTTAATTAATTTTAAGTCCATGAGAGGGGGAACAAAAGCATATGGTCGTCGCGAAAAACATGCATATACTGTCAGCAGGATATCTCTTAATGGGAGAAATAACCAAAAGTAAACTCTTTTCCTGTGAATAGCTAACATATCAGTGGTTTGTTTAAGAAAAAAATTAAAGTTTCTACTGCTCCCCCTTTATGAGAAAAATGGCTGCCAAGATGGCCAAAAACGCATTTTTTGCCATACGGCTTATCTTTAAGCTAAAATATTTCCAAGAAGGAGTGAGAAACCCAAAAAATTTATTGCGTAGCAATTTACAGGGAGGACCTGTACACTACCAGAAAGTGAGAAAACCTTTGGTTTTGTTTGCCTTTTTTTGTAATAAATGCCTGAATTTTAGCAAAATCTGCAAAATCAAGTTTTTGTGGTGACAACTTCAAAGAGCCCTGTACCTTGGCAATATTCATTATGAACGTTCTAGTATTTTTTTTCAGAATGCCTGGAGTAACTAGTTTCCATAGATATCTAACACTTTTATTTTGCATGAGTACGATTTTTTATAAAAAATGATTAAATAACATCACTTTTTTAGTATTTTGACGTGGCGGACAAACTTTGAGGGCATGTATCTCAGAAAATAAGTGGAGCAGGTAACTTTCCTTTTGGGCTTTTTCATACCTCTATACCATCAATCTGTGTACCAAATTAAAAAAAAATCCGAGTCGGTCGTGCGACCCCCATTCGGTGATTTGGTATGGAATCGCTCTTATAGAAATTTGATTTGGAGTTAAGCAATTCATGTCCTTCTTATCTTATTTTTCTACAAAATATTACTTATAGTCCGGCGGCATAGCGAAAGGATTATTCATTTTGAGGTAAAAGCAAAATTTTTTGTTAATTATGTTTTTGGGTCAATAAGGATTATTTTAAGCCACGGAGGCATTCGCTAAGTTACTTGGATCGTATTTTATAGCGTCTCAAACTTATTTTACGCGCGCATAGGACTTACAGTCCAGTCATATTAGACATTAAATTCGCACATCATGTTGTAGTTCTAATTTTTTAATATGTTGTTTAGGTCACCTAGGGTAGTGTAAATCTAAGT
This sequence comes from Uloborus plumipes, assembly GCA_038373865.1. NCBI lineage: Eukaryota > Metazoa > Arthropoda > Arachnida > Araneae > Uloboridae > Uloborus > Uloborus plumipes. The sequence continues at coordinate 166,407 of JAXGGA010000168.1, forward strand.
TTGCAGTTTTCTAAAACTAGTGTTTTCTAAAACTCGCCGCGTACCTCGCGAAAAACTACGAAATTTTCCGACTTTTTTCAGTTTTCCCCTTCTAACTCCTAAACTATGCAACTTTTGAATAAAAATGTGGCTACCCATTTTAAAGAACACTAAATTTCGAAGAATTTAGGCTCACGTGGTGCTCTGTGAGCCGAATAGTTTAGGAGATATCGTATTTCAAAGAAGGTCATTTTTTGCGAAAAACGCAAAAAAAAAAAAACATGCTTTAATCACATTTTGGACCAAATATCGACATAAATTCCTACTCTACAAGCAAAAATTGTACATTAAGTTACAGTCCATTTAATTGGCTTTCATTTAAGGCAAAATTGAAGTCTGTAAGTTGAATAGTTCTTTTATAATCTCGAAACAACAAATATTTGTTTTTGCGAAAAATCTCGAAATTTTCCGACTTTTTTCAGTGTTTCCTTTGTAACTCTAACTTTATGCAACTTATGAAAATACATGTGGCTACCTATTTTAAAGAACACTAAATTTCGCAGAATTTAAGCTCACGTGGTGCTCTGTAAGACGAATAGTTTAGGAAATATTGTTATTCGAAAATGTGTCATTTTTTGCAAAAAATGAAAAAAAAAACACGCTTTAATCATATTTCGGACCGAATAGCAACAGAAATTTCTACTCTACAAGTAAAAAATGGACATTGAGTTGCAGTACATTTAATTGGCTTTCATTTAAGGTGAAATTGAAGTCTGTAAGTTGGATAGTTCTTTTATAATCGCGAAGCAACAAATATTTGTTTTTGCGAAAAACTGCTAAATTTTCCGACTTTTTTCAGTGTTTCCTTTGGTACTCTAACTTTATGCAACTTATGAAAATACATGTGCATACCCATTTTAAAGAACACTAAATTTGCAACAGTTTAAGTTCTAGTATCGCTCTGTAAGACGAATAGTGTCGGAAATATCATACTTTGAAAATAGGTCATTTTTTGCGAAATTAAAAAAAAAAAATTCTTCAATCGTATTTAGGACCAGATATCAACATAAATTCCAACTCTACAAGTGAAAAATGGACGTTGAGTTACAGTAAACTTAATTGACTTTCATTTAAGGCAAAAAATAAGTCTGTAAGTTCAATAGTCCTTATACAATCGCGAAAAAAACAATCATTTGCTCTTGCGAAAAACTGCAAAATTTTCCGAATTTTTTCGGTGTTTCCTTTATAACTCCTAAACTACGCAACTTTTGATGGTACATGTGCTTACCCAATTTAAAAAACATTAAATTTGCAACAATTTAAGCTCTAGTGACGCTCTTTAAGACTAATAGTATAGGAGTTATGAATGAAACACTGAAAGAAGTCGGAACATTTAGCAGTTTTTCGCGAAAACAAAGTGACGATATTGAAAGTACTTTTGAACTTACAGACTTCTTAACTTTTCTGAAAACAGACTTAAAATTTAAAATGTTTTGATTTGTTAACAATCTGGTGTTTTTATTACAAAAGCAGGATTTGAACATTTTGAGGGTTCATCTCAGCGGGTCTCGTCATTTTCACAACCCCCATTTTTGCACAAAGAAGTGCAAGGGAGACCAGCTTTTCCACAACCGCATCGAGATGTACGACACTTCGTCCTGCAGGCACACGAGATTATTTCCTGACAGGCTACGGAACCAGGGTGAATCGAAGTCCATTTAACCTGAAAATAATTAGATTTTAGTTGTATTACTACAATAAAACGTTTAAGTTAACGTAAAGTTATAATAAAAGAAAAGAAGGTAGGAATACCTTCTAAGTCACAGGAGATTCGCTAGATTTTATCCAGCCATACTCTTAAAGGTCAGGCAGCACAGGAGTTACCTGCAGACTCTTATTCCATACATGCCCAGCTCGAAATGACGTTCGAAGAGCATGCTGTATTAGTGCGTCCTGAGTTGGGGGAATATTTTCGATTTCCCTTCCTTTAGAGAAGAATCAAGTTTTCCGCACGGCGTTGACGGTATCATCTTCACTGCATCTATCATATAATACTACGACTTACTTTTCCAGCCCAGGAACCATACACAGTACTTCTGCTGGAGTAAAGGGGTTGTGAAAGAGATTTAAATACTTCGTTAAGCGCAGGAAAAGATTGCCATGCTGACCAAGCTGATCGTTTTCCTTTGTTTCTAAAAGACGAAGTTATGTCACAACCTGTAAAAGCGTGGAACACTTCAAGTCCTGACCACTTTTCTGGACCAAGTCGTTTAGCTATGTCGCAGATATAAAAGATTCCGTACGATTTTCCTGTACCTAACTGGCACAACCCACAGCTGATCACATCCCTGGAGGTCTTGAAGAAGCGCACTGGCCAAGACGACAACATCGGTGTCCACTGTCCTGATGAAAATTCGACTGCAACCATCCCAAGTAGCACACTTCGTTTTTTAAAGGTTGTAAAATGGTTATTAACGTTGTAACAACCGATTAAAAACGTTTATAAAACGTTTAAACGTTTTTTGTGCTACCTGGGATGTGATGCACATGTATTTTCATTAGTTGCATCAAGTTAGTTTCAAAGGAAACTGAAAAAAGTCGGAAAATTTAGCAGTTTTTCGCAAAAACAAATATTTGTTGCTTCGCGATTATAAAAGAACTATCCAACTTACAGACTTCAATTTTGCCTTAAATGAAAGCCAAATAAGTGTACTGAAACTCAATGTCCATTTTTTACTTGTAGAGTAGGAATTTCTGTTGCTATTCGGTCCGAAATGTGATTAAAGCGTTTTTTTTTTTTTTTTTTTCATTTTTTGCAAAAAATGACACATTTTCGAAGTACGATATTTCCTCAACTATTCGTCTTACAGAGCACCACGTGAGCTTAAATTCTACAAAATGTAGTGTTCTTTAAAGTGGGTAGCCACATGTATTTTCATAAGTTGCATAAAGTTAGAGTTACAAAGGAAACACTGAAAAAAGTCAGAAAATTTCGAGATTTTTCGCAAAAACAAATATTTGTTGTTTCGAGATTATAAAAGAACTATTCAACTTACAGACTTCAATTTTGCCTTAAATGAAAGCCAATTAAATGTATTGTAACTTAATGTACAATTTTTACTTGTAGAGTAGGAATTTATGTCGATATATGGTCCGAAATGTGATTAAAGCATGTTTTTTTTGCGTTTTTCGCAAAAAATTACCCTCTTTGAAATACGATATCTCCTAAACTATTCGGCTCACAGAGCACCACGTGAGCTTAAATTCTTGGAAATTTAGTGTTCTTTAAAATGGGTAGCCACATGCTTATTCAAAAGTTGCATATTTTAGGAGTTATAAGGGGAAAACTGAAAAAAGTCGGAACATTTTGTAGTTTTTCGCGAGTTACGCGGCGAGCACAAGTTTTAGAAAACTGCAAACTTAGATTTACACTACCCTAGGTGACCCAAACAACATATTAAAAAATTAGAACTACAACATGATGTGCGAATTTAATGTCTAATATGACTGGACTGTAAGTCCTATGCGCGCGTAAAATAACTTTGAGACGCTATAAAAAATGATCCAAGTAACTTAGCGAATGCCTCCGTGCCTAAAAACGTTCAATAAAGGTCCCAAAACAAGAATCTAAAAAAAAAAAATTGCTTTTACCTCGAAGTGCACAATTCGGTCAAAATTTGGCTTTATGCCGCTCTACTATTATACTTAAAATAGAGTTATTAAAAGATGTTTTGAAAATTTACTAATTTCGCTGTATTTTTTCATTTTTCATCCCCTTTGAGGCACGTGTTATTATTGAAATATTTTAAAATAATTTTTACTACTTACTTACTAACCCCAAAGGAAAAAAAATAGGGGGTAAGACTTATGAAAATATGAAATTAATTTTTTGACCATATGCTAAGGACCACCCTAACCATACACACTGAGCACATGATTCTGTCTGTTATGAACAGGTTAAGGTGAACAGTTAAGTGAATAGTACAATGCAGTTATAATGAAGCATTTTTCTTAGTATAATTAGGAATAATTATTAAAACTTATAAAATAATTGGATGAAATTTAACAAAGAAAAATTCAGTATATTGTATACTTATCATTAACAGATAAGAATGTTACATTGCGGTTACAGTTAACTTTGCAGTTAAGGCTCACAGAGTTACATATAGTTTAAATCAATAACATATGTCAATAATAGGTGAAATAATAATCCATAAATATTAAAAAAAGGACTGACCAGGAATTACCCCACTGACCAAGAATTACCCCAGTAGCCAGGGGCATTATTTGGAGCCTTCCTGCAAATTATTCAAAACAATAATGGTAAATCCAAAACTATTTTTCAGTAACTGACACGGTACCTAATTCAACCAAAAAAACGAAAAAGAAAAATATTCAGAAGTTTGAGTTTGATCACGATCTTTGTACAAATGTATCAAAACTAAGGCCAATCTTGTTTCACGAAATTTAACAAGCGATTTTAAAAAGATTTTTTTTTTCAAACTAAATACACAGTCAACTCATAATTAAGTAATGAATTGCAATGAAGATAGTTCAGAGTACCTCTGTGATTTTTTTCATTTTGCTGAAGGATTATTAAGACATAAAAAGGACTGTGACCAGGAATTACCTCAGAAACTTGCTGACCAAGAATTGCCCCGGGTGACCCTAACCTTTCTGATACACACGGTTCAGAATATTCACGATTCAGAAATAATAGTAGGGTGTCAAGAGTGTTAACTTTCATGAATGAAAATTATGCAAAAACTAACTACTTAAAACAAACTACAGATTTAAGAGCAAGAATCTGAGAGAGTGTCACGCCTGTGATTCATGACCTCTCAGATTTCTTCCAGAAAATTACCAAATGTTTATTATCTTATTGAAAGACCAAATTCAGAATGTTTTGCTCTAAAGTTGAGTTGTTTAGTTTTTATGGATCCCTAAAGTTGAAGGTGCGGCATCAAAAATTAAGCGGATTTTCAAGACATGGAAGTTGCTGTGAGCCAAAACCTTTACCAGAAACTGTGTAACTCCAATTTTCTTTTTGTATATGGAATATAGAAGGTTGGAACGTTACAAAATGAACGTTAAATTTGTGGTAAGTTGTTGCCGTAAGGTCAGTGAAGGCCCTCAAAACAATGCATTTTTGACGTTTTATAGCGTTTTGGAGGTCCAAAAAACAGCTTGTACATTTCAGTTGGTACGGCAAAAGTAGTGTCGTTTGAAAGACCAGTGTAAGCACTTTAAAATAATGTATAAATAACCGAGAAAAGTTCAACGTGCTTTTAGTTGCGTAAGGCCAAAATACGAAAAATGTCTTATTTTACAGATATTCAAACGGTCATAACTTCCTCTGCCAACAACATATTGCAATATTTTTTTTTGCCAATGTCATGCTCTATTCTTTGTCTTAACAGAACAGTTGAGTCCTTTGAGGCGAAATGTAAATTTTTTTTTTACAAAAAATGTATTTTTTTCTGTGCAATTTTTGTAAAAAAAAATTTCACATTTCGCAACAAAGGACTCAACTGTTCTGTTAAGACAAAGAATAGAGTATGACATTGGCAAAAAAAATATTTCAATATGTTGTTGACAGATTAAGTTATGACAGTTTGAATATCTGTAAAATAAGACATTTTTCGTATTTCGGCCTTACGCAACTAAAAGCACGTTGAACTTTCCTCGGTTATTTATACATTATTTTAAAGTTATTACACTGGTCTTTCAATCGACACTACTTTTGCCGTGCCAACTGAAATGTACAAGCTGTTTTTGGACCTCAAAAACGTTTAAAAACGTCAAAAATGCCTTGTTTTGAGGGCCTTCACTAACCTTACGGCAACAACTTACCACAAATTTAACATTCATTTTGTAAAGTTTCAACATTCTATATTCCATATATAAAAAGAAAATTGGAGTTAAACAGTTCCTGGTAAGAGTTTTGGCTCACAGCAATTTCCATGTCTTGAAAATCCGCTTAATTTTTGATGCCGCACCTTCAACTTTAGGGATCCATAAAAACTAAACAACTCGACTTTAGAGCAAAACATTCTGCATTTGGTCTTTCAATAAGATAATAAACATTTGGTAATTTTTGGGAGAAAATCTGAGAGGTTATGAATCTCCTCATAAAGCTAGGCGTGACAGTTTCTCAGATTCTTGCTCTTAACCTTTTACACACCCTCACAGAGAAAATCACATGGTGTTAGTTCTGGTGACCAAAGCAGTCTAATCACAAAATGCTAAACATGTTCGACTTGATGCATATGTTTACTAAATCTGTACCTCAGAACCAGACTAACGTAAGTCCATTTTCGTCATTTTTCAGTAGAGGGGAAAAACGATGTATTCGACAATCGTTTTTCCCCTCTACCGAAAAATGACGAAAATGGACTTACGTTAGTCTGGTTCTGAGGTACAGAAATGAATACTAAATTACAAGTAGGCCCAGCAGTCAATTGAAATTTTTCAACTTGCTCCTTCAGTCAAGCTACATCAGCAGAATGTGATTATACAAAAACTTTAAGAAGATTGAATTGCCCTTAAAATTTTCAGAGGGCCGAAAAAATGACTGGAAACTTGTGATTAAAAATTCTATTTTCTGCTTTTAAACGCATTTCTAAAGATACTGTAAATATTAAAACAGGTTCAATGTGGATTTTCAAGAAAGTTTTAAAATTGGAGGAAAATTTCATAAGCAGTAAAATCCCACAAGCATTTTTTTTTTTCTTTGTTTTTTTCTTTAAAGTGTAATTTATCTCAATTGTTTGCAATGTACTGTTATAACGATTCATTAATTATTTGAAGTAATAAATCTAATTTAACAACTGACTATAGAATTATAGGACAACCAATGCACAATGCATATATGTCCCACATGTTAGCGTGGGGCTAAACTTAAATCTGAATTCCGCTGGGCCAGGAAATAACGCATTTTATGTTCGTCGATGAAGATTAACTCTTGTGTTTTAGATAAAATGAATTTATATTGATAAAAAATTGTAATTTCTGCTTGTCACAAGTTTTCATAACATGACGAGAGGTAAACTTCCGCGATGCTAATTTCAAGACAAAACATTTTTTGGTATTAATGAAGTGCGCTGGGTGAAGCCCTAATATCTACTTATATTAAAAACTGAGTATCTTTCTAACTATCTTTCTTTCTAACTATCTTTCTTTCTAACTATCTTTCTTTCTAACTATCTTTCTTTCTAACTATCTTTCTATGTCACGCTTCTTTCTCCTGAACGCCAATGAACTGAAAGTCGAACCAGGTACCGATAGATAGGTAATTTTTCAAGCTTCATTAGTTTCAATCTATATAATTATACGATTTTAATTAGCGAAGATATCAATTAATAAGTAGTCAAATTTAAAGCGATTAAGCCTAATAAATGATTAAACTTCCAAGACATTTTTTCTTACCGTTGCCATTTTGAATTAAAACGTTAATTAAATTATTGAACTGTTTAAAGCTCCAAGATATTTATTTCTTTCCGTTGCGATTTTAAGGCAGGGATTCAAGTGAAACACGGACGATCGCAACTCACCAATGCAATCGCAAATTCCAAAAATTGGATTCAAGTGAAACGAATTCACTTGAATTCGACTTACAGTAGCGGTTGCAATATGCAAACGCCTCGAAGCGATAGCAATGGTGTTTCACTTGAATTCGGCCCTAAATTAAAAAGTTAATTAATTTGAACTTTTTAAAATGAAAGAGTGTTATTTTTTTCCATTGTCATTTTGAATACGTGTTTAAACAAAATTCTAACAATTGTTTTTATTCTAATTATTAATGACATATTTTTTCTCTGGTACCATTTTGAAAATGTGTTTTTAAATAAAATTGCAATTGCTGTTTTTAGAATGGACTTTTTCTGGCTGCGATCCAAATATTGAAAGAACTTTTTCGTTTAGAATTTTGCAATTAATTTTACAGGAAGAAAGCGGTTTGGAAATAATTGTTTTTGGAAAGGAATTTTATTTGTTATTTAGGGAGAGTACTAAGTATGCGCTACTTGACATCGTCTTTATTTTTGAGGAAGTATGTGCAAATAATTCGATTGATTCTTTGATGCAGGAAAGCTTTTTAGCGAGCCGCTTTAGCGGGGAGTAGTTTATTAAACTTTTCCTTGGTACTTTAAAGGCGAGCCGCCTTGGCGGCGAGTAGTGAATTGAAACTTTCCTCGCTACTGTAAAGGCGAGCCGCCTTGACGGCGAGTAAACTGTTTAAACTTTCCTCATTTCTTTAAAGGCGAGCCGCCTTGGTGGCGAGTAGTTTTCTCAAACTGCCTTCACTACATTACAGCCCGTGCAACGCCGGGCTACGCAGCTAGTCTACTTATATTAAAAACTGAGTTTCTTTCTAACTATCTTTCTATGTCACGCTTCTTTCTCCTGAACGCCAATGAACTGAAAGTCGAACCAGGTACCGATAGATAGGTAATTTTTCAGGCTTCATTAGTTTCAATCTATATAATTATACGATTTTAATTAGCGAAGATATCAATTAATAAGTAGTCAAATTTAAAGCGATTAAGCCTAATAAATGATTAAACTTCCAAGACATTTTTTCTTACCGTTGCCATTTTGAATTAAAACGTTAATTAAATTATTGAACTATTTAAAATTCCAAGATATTTATTTCTTTCAGTTGCGATTTTAAGGCAGGAATTCAAGTGAAACACGGACGATCGCAACTCACCAATGCAATCGCAAATTCCAAAATTTGGATTCAAGTGAAACGAATTCACTTGAATTCGACTTACAGTAGCGGTTGCAATATGCGATCGCCTCGAAGCGACTACAATGGTGTTTCACTTGAATTCGGCCCTAAATTAAAACGTTAATTAAATTGAACTTTTTAAAATGAAAGAGTGTTATTTTTTTCATCGTCATTTTAAATACGTGTTATAACAAAGTTCTAACAATTGTTTTTATTCTAATTATTAATGACATATTTTTTCTCAGGTACCATTTTGAAAATGTGTTTTTAAATAAAATTGCAATTGCTGTTTTTAGAAGGGACTTTTTCTGGCTGCGATCCATAAGTAGTCAAATTTAAAGCGATTAAGCCTAATTAATGATTAAATGTCCAAGACATTTTTTCTTACCGTTGCCATTTTGAATTAAAACGTTAATTAAATTATTGAACTATTTAAAATTCCAAGATATTTATTTCTTTCCGTTGCGATTTTGAATTATAACGTTAATTAAGTTGAACTTTTTAAAATGAAAGAGTGTTATTTTTTTCATTGTCATTTTGAATACGTGTTATAACAAAGTTCTAACAATTGTTTTTATTCCAATTATTAATGACATATTTTTTCTCAGGTACCATTTTGAAAATGTGTTTTTAAATAAAATTGCAATTGCTGTTTTTAGAAGGGACTTTTTCTGGCTTCGATCCAAATATTAAAAGAACTTTTTCGTTTAGAATTTTGCAATTAATTTTACCGGAAGAAAGCGGTTTGGAAATAATTGTTTTTGGAAAGGAATTTTATTTGTAATTTAGGGAGAGTGCTAAGTATGCGCTACTTGACATCGTCTTTATTTTTGAAGAAGCATGTGCAAATAATTCGATTGATTCTTTGATGCAGGAAAGCTTTTTAGCGAGCCGCTTTAGTGGGGAGTAGTTTATTAAACTTTTCCTTGGTACTTTAAAGGCGAGCCGCCTTGGCGGCGAGTAGTGAATTGAAACTTTCCTCGCTACTGTAAAGGCGAGCCGCCTTGACGGCGAGTAAACTGTTTAAACTTTCCTCATTTCTTTAAAGGCGAGTCGCCTTGGTGGCGAGTAGTTTTCTCAAACTGCCTTCACTACATTACAGCCCGTGCAACGCCGGGCTACGCAGCTAGTATGATGTTTAAGTTTCGATCGAAAGTTTTCGTTTCAGTTGCATTGATTTGCAAGTAAGATTTGTTCAATCTTGACTTTTCTGTTTCTACCAAATGAAGTGTCATGTCGGCAGCGGAAATTAAGACACAATATAAAGTCATTTTTTAATCTGTTTTTGAATAAGGGCGATTCTCTGTAAACTGGTAATTGGCTGTCCGGACTGAGTATTTTAAAACTAATAAAGTGTCATAAAGTAATTATCGCTCTTAATACAAGTAGAGCATTAATACTTTGTGGCCCAATTGTATTTGGAGTGATAACACTTTAATTTTTTTTTCTAGAAATTACCTAAGCGCCAAAAACACAGTCCCCTGGCTGTCCCAATCCCATAGTCTAACTGTTAAAGATAGTATTTCAAAAAACCTATTAACACTACATAAATTTGGCAATTAATATTTAAACATAGAATAATGACGCTGTATTTTTCTCATAAAACAAGGTATAATTATGTATTTCTAAAACTTAAAATTGTCGTGTAAATTCTGTCCGGAGTTTTTTGAAACAGTCCCCTGCAACAAATTCAGAGCTGTAATACGGAAAATCTATAACTTTTGCAAATTCTTTTTGGCATGAAGTTTGAAGTAATCAGTGTGAATTTGCCGAAATCGCCGAGAACGGCGTTGAAACGCTACTTTGCTTAGTTTGAGAGCCACATTTGTGATGAAAGTATGCATCAGGGTCGTTGCGAAAACAGTCCTCTGGGAAGTGATTTTATTAATGACAATTAATTTAATCATAAAACATATTAGTTATTATGTCCACGATTTGTGCCTCAATTTATAGGTAGTCTCGTAATTAATTATGTTCCATTAGCTTTGCAGATATTATGCAACAAAGAGCAAAACCACAGTCACCTGGCACAGTCCCCTGCCTAGTTATACTAGGCGGGGGACTTACCCCCTATTATGATTTATCAGAAAAACACAAACTTCAACTGGCCCTCTTTCAAACCAATGTAATAGATTCATTTTCTGAACAATAGTGTTATAATTATACGAACATTTCAAAAAACCGTGCCCGGACAGATTTCGTGTGAAAAATGACGAGTTTACAGAGAATCGCCCATTAATGGAAAATAAACCCACTACCATGGATATAATAAGGCGTTTTTATTTTCGAATATTTAATTAGAGATGTTCGGCTATCATATTGCGGGAAACTTGTCATGTCAGCAGCGTCGAAGTAGAAGATATTTGTTACGAAACTGATGCGTGCGTTACCGATGTTTTTTCCAATTCTTTCTTCGTGTTATGAGTTTGTTCAGTTGAGTTTTAAAGTACAAAGATAATTTCAAGTGCATCGTTTTTCCTGCCAAATTATTGTATTGTTGGAAGCAGTTTATTTATTGATTTTTTAATGCTTCAAAAACATTAATTTTTCCGAAAAATTTGAGTTTTAACCTATTTATCTGTTTGAAAAACACTTTGTCGCACTTAAACTCATGTTTGTGAAAGTTGCAATACCATGAAGGACTTGCGCGAATGGGCTGAAATTTTCAGCAAATGCAAGGTAGGGTATGATATGCAAATGATTACAAATTTAGACTCGTAGCGCATGCGTACGCTGAGCAGCGCCCTCTGGACGCCGGATTTATCCGAATAAATAGACGGCTACAGCCAGCCATGTATGGTTATAGGTGGTTATCTGCTTGTGATAAACGTTAGATCAGACGTTGCTTATGCCTTTTCGACAAAAAAGAGCAAGGTTTCAACAACTTACAGAGTATAAACGGGGGAGTATGATCGGCCTTCGTGAAGCTGGATTGTTTTATCGTAAAGTAGCCGCTCGTGTGCAGCGTAACAGCAGCACAGTGATGCGTATTTGGAAGCAGTGGACGGACGAGTGTCGGACAACTCGGAAATCCGGGAGTGGAACCCGAAATGTGACGTCAGCGAGCGATGATAGAGACCTGATGCGCATTGTACTCACGGACCGTACAGCTTCTTCCAGACAACTGGCAGCACAGTGGTCAACAGCTACAGGAGTTTCAATGTGTGCTTCATCAATTTGTAGACGTCTGCTGCAGCGTGGACTGCGCGCAAGGACTCCTTTATACAGGATCCCACTCACGCTAAACCATCGCCACTTGCGGCTACAATGGGCCAATCAGCATAAAGACTGGCTGATTGGTAGTATGTTGTGTTTTCTGACGAATCGTGCTTTAAATTTTAGCACCATGATGGCCGCATTCTCGTCCGACGCTATGCCGGTGAACGCCACCTTCCAGAGTGCATTATCGAACATCACAGTGGACGAACACCTGGAGTCATGGTCTGGGGTGCCATATCATATCAAGGACGATCTCAATTGCTACGAATTGTGGGTAACCTGAACATCAACCGGAACATCAGTGAAGTTCTGCAGCCCCAAGCTGTCCCCTTCCTTAAAGGTTTGCCTGGCGCTGTATTTCAGCTGGATAATTCTCGCCTTCATATCGCTAGGACTGTTCACTCCTTTCTTGCATCGCAGCAGGCGCAGAATCTTCCCTGGCCAGCGTATTCAAAGGATATGTCGCCGATTGAACATGTCTGGCGATTTCGTTGGTCGGCGTCTTGTTCGTGATCCTCGTCTTTTTGCTTCTACAGACGAACTTTCGGTACGCATACCAATAGTATGGAATGATCTTGATCAGGCAGACATTAAAAGTTTGTTTGACTCCATGCCACGTCGCGTAGCAGCACTTATTGCAGCGCGTAGTGGCTACACAAAAGACTGATTGTAATAATTTTTTATTGTTTGTTCGCTTGCTAAGTTTAATCATTTATTTGTACCACTATCACTCAGCTGTGTATTAAATTTCATTCAATTATGACGATTCTTTCATGGTGTTTTAATTTTTCACAAACATGAGTTTATTCAAACTTTAACTAACTTTTAGTTAGTCTCTACATTTATTTATGAAACAAAAAAGCGTCCAGAGTGTAAATGTTATTATATTCTAAGTAATAATTATTTTATTTTTAACCATAAAAGGTAGAGAAAGTGTTTACTTTTGTACACTAAGTGTAAAACCTGTAATATTTGTCAGATCGGTAGCATTCTCATTATGTCGGTAAAGCTCAAAGAATACATTTACCCCCCTGAAATGGGGGTAAATGTATTCTTTGAGCTTTACCGACTTTATCTTTAAAATATCTTTAAAAATTGAAAATTGCCATGGTCAAATTGGCACTTTTCCTGATATTCACCTATTTATGTTTAGAAAGTGTTTTGTGAACTTTGGTTTATTTTAAATGTTATTTATTAGTAGATATTTACTGGCGAAGTTTTGACTTGGGTAGAATGTTTTTGAGTAATATAATCTTTTCATTTAAATTTTACATTCATTTCAACTCAAAACAGTTTTAATAACATAATCATTTTTTTCTCTCTTTTTTTTTTAACATTTATGCTTGTTTACGTGTGCTGCAAGTTTGTAATGAAAAATTTGACATTTCCTGACATTATCGTCAAAACTAACAAATGACATCTAAGACCTGAGATGGTAATATCTTAAGCAGAAAAAAACAACAATTTTGGTTTCTAAAACGTAAAAACAGATTTTGAACAATTTATTGTTATATTTGAGAGTTAAAAGATCTAGTATCAGTGTTAGCAATCTAGACTTTCAAAGCTCATTCAAACACACCTACTACAAAAATAGCCAAAACTTAAAAGTCCATACTTTACGTTAGAATGAAATATCGTCGTATTAAATTAATTAAAACTTACTTGATAGGACAGTTGAAAAAACTTAACCCTAGCTTCAATAACCGGGTACCCGGGTACCCATTTGCTACTTTGATCTCAATTTTTACTATTTCTAATTAAGTCTTGGTTAAATGGCTTTTATTCCTCGTTATTTACACGAATCTGAACCAAACAAAGTTGTAACCGTGTTTGTAAAAAAATATTTTGGTTGTTTTTTTCGGCATTAAAAATTTCTATACCGTTATTCAATAACCGGGTACCTGGGTACCCGTTATTTTTTTCGCGTTGCTGCTAGAGGTTAATGATTATTATTAGGAAAATTGTAATCAAATATAGCAATTATTATTATTAGTCATTTTTATTACACTTATTACTATTTTATTGTTTATTTGTTGCTTTATTTTAAATTGTTAGTGTGACAAATAAAATTTTTCGAAAAAATACTTAGAAATACACATTATTATCTTTTTATTATTATTGGTAGTATCCAGACAATGAAAAAAAAAAAAACGTTTTATCACATAATTGACATTGGTAAATTGAGACCGAATGCTGATCATAAACTAGATTGCAGCACTTTATGCACGATTTTCTTGTTTTTCTGCGAAGTTTTTTGGGAGCAGCAGCATAAAGTTGGCAAGCACCAACGATTTTCTTTCGTTCAATTGAATCACGTCCCGCTATTGTAATACTGGAGCTTGAAGGTACCCCATGTACTTCGTTGAAGTCCTTCAGGAAGTTTTTTACACCAGATTTTGTAGAAAAACGCCGCAAGACTTGAGTATTCGTTGATCTAACCTCACAGGAAGACACAACTCTTTGCTTAGTCGTAGTAGGCGCAAAATAAACAACGATCATTGTTTTTTCGATTCTGCAAGTCGACATTTGCCTTATCATACAGGCAGCTACAGCTGAAATGTCTACAATGTTGAAGAAAAAAATAGAGGCCATATCTTTGTTTGCCACTTAGACGTATATTTCCTAAGCATCTGGTCCATTGTGTCGACGCGAGATTTCGTTTTATTATAAAATAAAATTATTTCTGATTTTTTATGAGGCTCAGATATGCTTTTATCATGATGTAGTGTAAACTGCAAATATCAGTTTTTTTCTTCTTGGGTACATAAGAACATATGGTTACATCACTATTGAACTCGAATAAGGAACTTTGAGTCTCTCGTGATATAGACGATAACATTTCAGGTGGAATGTATAGTTTGTTTTTCTTTAGAATACCTACGATTGTACCCCACGAGACCGAGGTGTCAAGAAATGTTTTATTGAAGTAAAAGAGCTGGTATCTGCTCTACGCGATTGAAATTCGAAGTGGGTACCCGGTTATTGAGATTAAGGTGAGAATTCGGTTATTGACGCTAGGGGTTAAATTGCACTTTTGAAACAAAAAAATAGTATCATAGTAAAGGTAAAATGTGCACTCTGTTTCTTTAAAAATTATTTTGATATTTTTATAAAGCGACATAATCTTTAAAAACTTAAAACAGACCCATCATAAATGCAAGTGTTTCGACTTTTTATTTTAAGCTTTTACCTTAGTAGTTGTCGTATTAATATTGAAACGATTTTATATATTCTTTAATACAGCAATAATAGCATAACGGATTATAAAGAGATTTTCGGGAAAAATTCTTTATACTAATGTGCTAATCTTTTTTTTTTTTTCCGTGAAGCATGCAAGAAATGCCTATTGCTACAGTCTAATACGTAAAAAATAGCAACTGAAGTACATAATTTTTAGCTATTATGTATCTATAAAAGTATTCGTGGACTCTAAACTTCTATAAAAAGAAACAATGTTTAAGTAAAGAGCATCACACGTACGTCTTTTTCCCATATTTCTTTCGAGAAGTTATTACACGTAAGGGAGTTTATGACGTACATGTTGGATTGCATAAAGCTTTCAAACACATTCATTTAAAATATTGTTCCCAAAGCACGCCTAAAACTTAAAAAAAAAAAAGACATGAGATAAAAAGACTTACCTCTAGTTTACAAACCACCAGAGAGAAAACCCAGAAAGCAATCTAACCACAAAAGAGACAGACCAATGCCAAGCCGGAAAAAAAACATGAAATCCAGAAAACGAGAGATATCGTACATATAAACACTAAAAGTTCCTTTGTGTCGCTTTGGGAATATATGAAGCCTTAAAGAAAAGGCTAAAGAAAGTTAAAGTCATAATGGTATATATAGGAAGCGTGCTATCTCAGCACCTTCTCTCTGAGAAGAGTGCCTATAAATAAGTTTCTCAACTAGAAAGTACTGGCTCGCTGTGGACAACTAACTCATCTAGTAAATCTGGAAGGAAGAGGCTCAACGAAAACGTAGAAATGATTTCTTTTTCTGACGCTTTCTAGTGGCGGTTTACTGAAGTAGTGCCAAATTGTCGTGCTTTAATGTTTAAAACGAGTGGCTCGAAGAGTTAGAATGAAAAATGAGTGGAAGAGAAAATTTCAGTCATCGACGTTTAACTAGGGGTGTTCCCAGCAGGTTTGGAAACATTACGAAGCGGCACGATTTCAGATTTAGTAACTCGTGTTATCAGAGTTTAAAAAGTTGCATAGCAAAGTTATATATATATATATATATATATATATATATATATATATATATATATATATTTTTTTTTTTTTTTTTTTTTTTTTATTGAATTTCTTTGGTCTTACCCCGCAGTTTTTTTACACCATTCACAAATGTAATGTATCTAAAATTTTAGCTCAATTGAATAATATTTAGAGGTCGCGCAACGCGATTGAATTCTGTTGAAAATTAGTAATTTCGAGAGTTGCAGTATATAACTTCATTTATCTAAAATATATTGTTCTTCATATAAAATGGAATAATTTAAAATGTTATTTTATTCTACTAAGTAATTAGTCAATAAAATAATAGCTCAAAGTGAAAATGCCCCCCCCCCCAGCTCCTAAGCTGCATCATCTCTTACCTGAGTTTGGGTAAAAAAGGCAGCTGCAAGCCTCTGGCTGTGGTTTCTGTTTTCTTTTCGGTTGTTTGAGGTGTATGAGTTTATTCGGCTAAAACACAGCATCCACTCTCATACTCCACACTCATCACATCATAGACAGGGCCCAATATAAGTGACAGAAAAGCCACTTTGATAATAAATGCTACAGTAAAAAGTATGGGTCAAAATGGGGAGGATTTGACAACGTCCTTAAAAAGGAAAAGGCATACTATTCTCTCTGAATCAGCCGTTAACTTACAAAAATCGTTTAAATCTATGACTTCCTTTGATAGTAAGGCTCGACCGATGGCAATTTTTGGCCGATGGGCCGATGCCGATTGTTGGCCGATTGCTCAAAGTTGGCCGATGGCCGATGGCCGATTTTTTTCCTTTTCCATCGGCCGATGGCCGATGCCGATGACCGATGGTTAAAAAAAAAACCAAATTATTAGAAAAATAAATATTTATAAGAAATATGATGGGTCATATATTCATTTCATTCTAATTATTTTTCAGTCATTCAGATTTTGGGCCAAAATTTCTATTTTACTACCACTCGACAAAAATTATATGAGAGAGAGAGAGAGAGAGAAAGAGAGAGAGAGACGCAGTAAGTTGAGAACTCATTCGTACCATTTGTACTATTAGGTGTGGTCATGAAGATACTTTCTTAGCTGTAATCCGATGTTCCAAATGTGCTTTTTACTTTTACTTTTTCTTTTTCTGACTATTCAATTTTAATTTCAATACAGAATAATATCTTAAATTGGTGACAACTGAGTTATATCATCGCAAAGTGTTTTATAACTAACAAAGAAAGATACAACAAAGATGGAGAAAAAAATAAGATGCTGAATTTGGTATCGGCAGGGCAGTATTTGACAAAATTCCTATTGAAATTGTCGATATTTGTAACATGAATCTCTGTAAAGCAGTTCCTCCGCATCGGTCCGCAATATATTCTTTATTCATGAATTCCACGTACATATACGAAAACGTTTGAGCGTTTGAGATAAAAATTTGAAACGGACACTGTGTTTAGTAATAGGCAACTGCTTTATTGTTTAACATAAACATTAAAAAAAAAGGACTTCAGCAATAATATGTGGATTTAGATATACACCAAACTTGGTAAAAAAAAAACTTCCTATTATGTTGTTTATCATTAAAAAAAAATACTGAACCAGTCAACAAATTACACTGTGTGAGTGGAAAAGTTCTTTAAGATATTTTTAAACCATAAAGTTAAGCAAAACAAGAAGTTCCGTCAAGAACTAAACGAGCCTACTTTTCCGTACATCGACATCGGTATTCTAGCATCTGATCAATATTCTTTTAATTATCTGAGACGACAAATTATGTCAAACGTACCTTTTTAGCACCTAAAGCTGATTTCTAAAAACCAAATATACAGATTTCATCTGATGAACTATACTAGACAGCAACTTAAGTTGACACTGAAGTCACTACGGGCTTCTGCTGAAGACAGCTTACAAGCAATTAGCGATCTCCTCTAATTCGCCAAGTAGGCTGTGACGTTTTATCTAGCTCGTTTTTCGTAATCTAACGTCACGCTGACGATGACGTCACGATCTTTTTGTCAAGAAACCTTGCAGTGTAGTATAGGCACATCAAAAGTAAACAAAAATAAAAAATAGACAAAAAGAACAAATAAATAAAGTTGTTGCATCTTTTAAACAATGCAGCTTTTACAGTCTCTTCCGCAGAAAAAGTAATTAATTGTTTTTAAAAAAAGAATTAAAAATAGGAAGCAAATCAAAATACATTTTAGCAAACCAAAAAAAAAAAAAAACAACTCCTTCCTAAAAACATGTCTCGAATTTCATTTTTAATCCGTTGCCAATAATTAAAAACAAATAATTGATTTAATAAATAATAAAATGTTCTCTTAAATGCGTAATTTGTTCGACAAAAAATCGTCTGCCAAAAAAAAAAAACATGATAATAATAATAATAATAATAAATAAATAAAACAAATGAATAAATAAAGAAAAAAATCGTCTGCACGGTTATTTCTTTTAAGAGTAGGAGTCAGTCATTTTTTCCCAGCTTGCATTTCTGTAATATTTGCTGAGTCAGAGTTAGAGTCGAGGCTTCAGAGTTGGGGTTGAAAAGTCGGAGTCATCAGTCGCAATTGACAGGTAGAGTCAGAGTGAAAGGCACAAAAATTCTAATAGTAGGACTTTCTTTTTTTCCGAGCCTGTATTTCTACCATAGGGGCGGAGTTGGAGTCGAAGATTCGGTGTCGGAGTCGGTTTTAAAAAATTAGATTCGTCAGTCGAAGTCGAAAGCTCTAAAATTATAATGGTAGGAGTGGGTCTTTTTTTTTCGAGCCTGCATTTCTGCCATGCTTGCGGAGTCAGAGTCAGAGTCAAGGAGTCGGAAGCCGAATCCTCACTGCAGCTTATCCAGAAAAGTATTTTACATACATTATTTATCGAAACCATTTTCTAACAAAGTTAGTTTGAAGGAAATCCGCGTTTAAGTTCAGGACCTACATTAAACTTAAATTTCCCCGTAGGCGCAATGTTAAGTCTTTTCTGAACGGTTCAATATTGAACGAAAAATGGTTCAAATCAAAATGCGAAATATGAGAATGAGGTGTCCTCGCCGAGATCTTTCGAACAAAAAAAAATGTTTAAATAGGACTGTTGACTCAAAAGTTATTAGGGGTGACAGCTTGTTTGAACGGTTCAATGTTTAACGAAAAAATGTTTAAATCGGAAATTTAAATACGGGAATGAAGTATCCTTGATAAGATCTTTCGAACAAATAAAAGTTTGTTCAAATCGGACTGTTCACTAAAAAGTTAGTATCGCGGGACATGTAGTTTGAACGGTTCAAAGTTGCACCAAAAATTGTTCAATCTGAAAAATCAAATATGGGAATGAGCTGTACTCGCCGAGATCTTTCCAACAGAAAAAAAGTTTGTACAAATCGGAATGTTCATTCAAAAGTTATTAGGGGGGGGGGGCAGACAGAGCGACACAAATTCCCCATCCAAAACCCTACTTTCCAAATTTTAAGTTTTCGATTTTTTAAAAATGTTTTTATTTCTGTTTGACTTTTTTTTTTTGGACCTAGTGATAATTTTATGATGCATTAAACCGCTTTTAATGCTTTTTTCGTTTTTTTCTTTTTAACTGGAGAGTAGGCTAAAAAGGCTACAGATAAATCACAATACTAAGTCATAGCTTGAATTTCGCTAAACTTAAAATGTATGAACAAAAATGCTTCAATGTTCGTTAAAAATTGTGACAGGTTACATAACTCATTTTATTGAAAAATAAATAACCATGAAAAAAAAAGTCAGCTTGCACCTTTTTTTTTTGCTTCTTTTGCTCCTAGTTTGATTTTTTATTTTGCTGAATCTTGCATCAAAATGGCATTTTTTTTTTTTTTTTTTCATTTTTGCTTCAGTCGCGCCAAAATTGTAATTTTCCTGCTTCAGCCTACTCCAAGCGTCGGTTTCGCTCTAAGACGTGTTTTTTTTTCCTCCAATAGGCTTCAAAATAATTATTTTTCCTCTCCAAAACAGAATTTTAGCTGCTCCAAAATTGTATCCATCATATCCCATCCCTGATATAGTTTAAATAAAATAGACTTGAGTAATGACAAAATGATAGTAAGTTATAGAGGGCCGTCGACATATTTACAATTGTAATTTTTCAATGAAAATATCTCATAGATTATCATAGAACAGTGGAGAAAAATGCGTAAGCAGGCGAACTATGCTTCTTTTAGAAAGTTACGGTAAAAGAGATTGGGGGGGGGGGGGGGAATAATTGCAATGGAAAGGCACGCTAGCATTTAAAAGTGCAAAGGTAAAATGATATGAGTGCAAGCGAGATATAGTAAATAATACACAAATTATCAGTATCGTAGTGCAAGATGGCAATGGTACATATTCAATATTATAATTCTGCATTAAACTAATAGGTCAAATCTGAAATAGCATAATCCTCCCTAATAGCGAACACCTCCCAATAACGGACAAAACTTCCTGTTCCGTTATTCGGAGGTTTTACTGTAATTCTTAATACTCGCATCAAAGCGATCACTCGGAAAGTGTCTGCTGTATTGTGAAAATTTCGGTATCTGCCCGATTCGGAAAACTTCAAAACCCAGAACTGTATTAGTCCCGTTTGCTGCCCGATTTCAAGCCACATGCAGAACATACTTTTAATTGTGACGTAAAAAATAGAGAAAATAGAATTCCCTCTTAAAAAAACTTTAAAAAATAAAATAAAAAAAAAACATCGGGCTGGCATTGGCATTTAGATATTTTTGAGGCCGATGGGCCGATGTTTTTTCCATGTTAGCATCGGCGGCCGATGCCGATGGCCGATGAAAAAAAAAAAACCCATCGGCGCCGATGCATCGGTCGAGCCTTATTTGATAGTTCACTGGAACGAAACACTTATGCAAAATATGTCTGGAAAAATGAAGGAGGATTGGCAGATTTCATACCAGTATTAGTATCAGGACCACGAGCATTGAAGATTAACTTCTGGGTACTCCTAAGTTAGAGTCAGGCATAAGAATTGCTGCAGCGAATGCTGTAGTACGATAACCTGTTAAATAAATGGTAACTTACTGAGCTCGTGCGTGGTATGTGTTTCGATACGACATGTAGTGCCAGTACTAAAGTTGGAGCATGCTTGAACTTGGAAAAAAAACTAGGGAAGCAACTTTTATATTGTGCTTTCCGCTATTATACTTTAGACATTGTACTTTCTGTTGTATTATAACCGAAGTCTATTCTAGTCTTGGTCTCTCGGTATTTTAACCGATAAATCAAGAAATAGGTAGATATTGGGGATTTGATTATGTGAAATGTCAAATGCGGTGTTCACGTAATTGCGTGGAACCATCCACTGCTATTGGATCTACAATACTACTTTTTAAGCGGTTTCAGCAATTATAGTCAAGGATAAAACATTCTAATTTTCAACCTGGAGTGAGAAACGATGATTTTGAGGAGTTGGTAGCCAATTCAGAGCAACGTGCAACTAGAAATGGAAGTTGTGCAAAGTCAACTTCTGATGACCCATGCAAAAGAAGTGTACAGGAAGATACTGGACCTTAGTGTGATTTTCTTGAGAGAAGCACCTTTTTGTGGTGTGTGTTTTTGTGTCCCAGGTGCGGTTCCTCATGTTATATGGGGGTCAAAGATTCTTTATGGCTTCATGTTGTGGATATTTCGCAACCATTTCAAACTCGCAGCCGGACAAAGAACAGGTATTCGTAACATATGAATGTGAATTATTTCACATTCTTATCGTTAATGAGAAATAATATCTAAGAGCTAGGTTCACAGGAATCCTTTTTGTCCAAGCACTGAGAAATGATTTGGAACATTTTCAGCGTCCTGATTCATATAAAGAAGAAACTCAAAAAATATCAGCTGTTTGATCCTGAGCATTGGAAACTTCAAGAAAGCTACCAACGAGGCTTTGTACTACCGAAGAAACCGAGGATTGTAGACGACAATAGGGAGCGTGGCATAGCCCTTATTGAATCATTTGTTAAGACTATCACTAAAGACGAAGAACAAAGACTGTGTCTTCTTCAAGTGGTACAGGAACATATAAAAAAGTTTCAAAGTTGCAAAAAAGTAACCTTTAAAGTATTGCAAGAATTAATAAGCGAATTACTATATATTTAATGTATTTGATTTGTTTTTCATATTTCTCCCGTATTTGATTAGTTTTCATACTTTTCTGTATTTCACTGGTTTTTCAAATATATCATTTTATAATTGCACGTTTTTTTTCTTCAGAGATATAAAAAAGCAATATAGTAACTTATGATTATTTACATTCGCATTTGTTCCACTATCACGAAATTTGAAGTACTCCTAAACATAAATATAGTTTACTAAAATTTTGGGCAAATAATTCAGTGTATGTAAAAGCACTAAATAAGACGGTAAGACGAACAAAAATACAAAGGTTACTTTTTTCTATAGATCTCATTTACGCTCACATTTTTGTCAATATAACGAAATTTGAAGGCGTTTTCGCGACCTCTAAATATTAATAGATTTTGTTAAAATTTTGCACAAATAATCAGTGTATATTGTGCCACAAAAGAGGATAAGACGCACCAAAATACAAAGTTTTTTTTTTCCATACATTTCTGAATCACCCTAATATATATATATATATATATATATATATATATTATATATATATATATATATATATATATATATATATATATATATATATATATATATATATATATATATATATATATGTTTTGAAATAACAAAATGTGATCAAGTGATCAACAAATTTAGATTGCTGTCAAAAGCTCTAGAAAAAAGTTTATTTTACTTCATTTTTATCCATTATTACGTATAATAAATTAGTAATTTATAAACCAGCCATTATATGCAATATGCATGCAACAAGTAATATTTTGCTTCGACGGTCAAAACAGAGTGACTCTGTTTGTGAAATGACTGCGCAATCACTTTATGCATTGAGCTTTAGCTATGTTTCTAATCTCAGTATCTAAGTAAATTGTTACCATTCTAATTTTATTTTTATTTTTTAATTTATGCACTATACTGCCTTGCTAAGCGCAAAAGTCGTAAATGCACTTTTTATCAAAATTTAGTTGCGGTCACCAGGTGTTTCTTTGCCATATATTTTACTTATATACATTGTTTATGGTCATTTGCTAGTGGAAAAAAATGCATCTGAATCAATTATATAAAGACACGAAGCTTTAAAAGGCAATTTCTCATTTTAAACTCAGCTGCAGGTAAGACTTTTGCACTAACACGGAAGTATACGATACTAAAGTATAACCTAAGACAAACTCATCATGCGATGGTTCAGGAGATATAAGTTTCTCAATCCTTATTGCTTTTAGAAACAGAATGCATTTTTACACGGGTAGATAAAACGTATGTTTTTTTTTAACCCTATATGTATTTTATTTATTAATTCCTTTTAGAATTAAGGCCGAAGCAATCAATGTGAATTTTCACGAATGCAAGCTATACTGTTTTCTGAAAATTCATACAATTATTTTTATTTCCGTGATGATTTGTTGCACTTAGAACATACTTCAGTCAGTCATCGATATAAATGAATTATCATTCGGCGTAAAAATCAAAAGAAGAGGAATAAATTTGAAGCATGGAACTTTTTGCACGTGTGCTTCGTTCATCATTTTGATCAGGGGTTTCCAACCTTTCGGGCTCCGCGCCTCCGTTTACACATTTATTTGCTATAATTCCCCCCCCCCTCCCTTCAACCTTCACTACTACCATATGAGTTTGATTCAAATAATACAATCAGAAAATGGGTATTTGGAAGTAATGCTCGTTAGTGTAGCTCAATCTAGATATCAAATGAAAATGTAGACGAGTTGCACAAAATTTAGTATCACTACGTATAATTTTTTTAGGCATATTTTTAAAATTCTAAAAATCAAAGAACCAAATACAAACTAATTTGAGGTACCCTAGAATGTAGGGGAAATTAGTAAGTATAATACAAGTCTCGTTCACTTTAATTGTAGATTGTTACAGAAATTTATTACTGCTTGCTACAGAAATGCATTGAATTTTTGATTGTAACTGGCAAAGTGACCGCTTGTTACTTTTATTAATGCACACTGTAATATTGCACACTGTAAAAAAAAAGTGTAACCTTACTCCGTAAAAGCAATCCATAAGAAACAGTTTTTATTTTGTGGCCCGCCTAAAAATATTTTCTGGCTCCCCCATTTGCACGACGTAGCATTTGTGCACTATTTGTTGGGTTTAATCCACAGGTAGCATATACTTGTATTAGTGCCTTTTAAAGCCTTTTTCGGTGCTGATTTAGATTTTACAGTCCTTATAAGTTCGGTTTATCAATTTAGACAATTTATTAGATTTTAATCAGCAATCAGCATCGCAGACTGCTGAAAAAAAAACATCTGCTACTAGACTGATTCCTAAGCAGGGCTTTATTCTCATGAGAGCTCAGGCGAGCTCAACTCTTGTACTTATTTTCAATTTTATATGAAGTTTCTCATTATCGAGTTCAGGCTATTTATACATTAAAGTAAGTTTTAAAACTTTTAGGGTTCCCACACACTTATTTTGTTTGAAATTAAACCCTGTTCGTAAGATTTACTTTTTTTGCCGAATTCTATTTTTCTATCACACATGAAACTTCAAAACTTTCTTTCGTTGTCAATTCCGAAATCTGACCTGTTTTAATTCAAATGAAACGGATAAGGGTCATTCCACGTCAAGTGATCCAAAATCTGAGAAAAATTTTACCTTACATTTTTGTATTTCTTTCACATTTGGCTCATCAATTGTACCCCTTGAGGTAATCAAAAGTCTCAATTTTTGGATTTTTATCTCTATTATTTTTTCATTTATAAGACTTTGAACTTTGGAAAAACCCTCGTTTTTCCATGGATAAGGGTACATAAAAGGGACCATAACTCGGCACCAAATATAGATAGAACGATTTGGTAAATAGCATTTTAAAGTACGTTAGTTGCCGCTTAATCTGATATGCAACATGACTAATTTGATAAAAATTTTCTTTTTCAAAAAATGAAATTTAAATTTCAAATTTAAATTTCTCAAAAAACATATAATGAATTTTTTTGAAAAAATTCTCAAAAATTCTTGTGTATTTCATCTATGTTTGTTCAAATTTTTAGATTGGGATCTCAATGGGATCATATTTTTTTGAATTTTTGAATAAAACTGTACAGGAAAAAAATGATATTTTTTAGATTCTATTTATTTAAATACTAAGTTCTCTTGCTCGTGATGGTCTAAAAAGTAGTAAACAAACATGAATATGTTTAAAGTGAGCTGGCATGAGCTTATAGATTTGTCAGGTTCACCTCCCTACCCCTTTCTTCCCCGCACAACCACTCTTTTTTAATTCAAAACTGTTCAAAATGTTTAAAAAAAACAAAAACTCTTTGATACAAAATGAATAGTAAACTTATTTAAAGTGGGGAAATGGGTTTCCTTATAACTAGACGAAGTATCCCCCTCCCCACCCAAATATACCATTCACACTATACTAATATGACGTCTAACCTGGGGATTGAGTTGAGGATTATTTTCACCCTAGGTATATATATTGTTTTTCAGACGAAGTGTTTCTTTTCGATCCGAACTTCAAAGTGTACTTCCATTCAATATCTGAAATTTAACTTTATGATTCATTTCATCTTCTACTCCAGCACCAATCTTCAATTTTGAAGGGAGGAAATAAATGGGTCGCCCCAATATCATAGCAAACAGCAAAATAGCACTGTTTCGCCTTGTTCTCATCGTTTTTTCTATTCTTTTCGCACAAAACTGAAAATAAATCAAAATATCAGATCATATGTCTGTGTCCCCATAACTATCTTTCCACATTATCTAGTGTGCAGCTGTTATTTAATTTTTTTAATCGTTTGTGTTCTTTTTCATTTTGTTGTAAAGGAAAGTAATGCAGCAAGATATATCTATATACAGGGTGTCCACTCCAATCGTGGACCAATAGCTAATTTCTAAACCGTTAGAGATAAGCATAAAGTTTATTTAGGAAAAAATCTCCAAATTACGAAAGGAATTTTGGGTCTATTCAATGTTTTTCAAAAAATCAAATTTTGAAAGAGTTACGAAATTTAAATTTTTATACAGCCCCCCAGTCCTATCAATCATATTTAGTAAAACATTCTTGACACTGTAACGTTTAAAACTAAAAAAAAATCACTCTTCTACCACAAAAATTGACCGAGTTATGACGTTTTGAAAAATCAAGATTTTGAAGGATTTCGCATACGGTCCCTTAAGCGATCGCTCGATGACGTCATGAAATAATGCAAAATCTTGATTTTTCAAAACGTCATAACTCGGTCAATTTTTGTGGTAGAAGAGTGATTTTTTTTTAGTTTTAAACGTTACAGTGTCAAGAATGTTTTACTAAATATGATTGATAGGACTGGGGGGCTGTATAAAAATTTAAATTTCGTAACTCTTTCAAAATTTGATTTTTTGAAAAACATTGAATAGACCCAAAATTCCTTTCATAATTTGGAGATTTTTTCCTAAATAAACTATATGCGTATCTCTAACGGTTTAGAAATTAGCTATTGGTCCACGATTGGAGTGGACACCCTGTATGTATATATTAAACAAACACTGCTTTTTTGAGCACAACCTCACATGTTGTTTAACTTCTTTACAGATTGCTCCCCCTCCCCTTACCCTACCTTTCCACTCCAAACTTTTATTTTTTTTATCATCCCGCCTAGCCCCATTTCAAAGCCTTAGTCTCTACTGATGTCTGGTAGTGTTTCAGTTTGTTCTGTTTGTTACTCTTTCCTATTAGCTCATGAGCTTTGTCCAATAAGAGAAAGGAAAGGCAGTGATGGGGACTGACATATAACGTGACACTTTAATTTCTTTTCAGTTTTGTGTAAAAATAATGGGAAAACATTATGAGAACAAGGGGAAACAGTGCTATTTTGCTGTTTGCTATGATCTTGGGGCGACCCATTTATTCCCTCCCTTCAAAATTGAAGATTGGTGCTGGGGGAGGGGATGAAATGAACCATAAGTTTAAATTCAGATTTTGAATGGAAGTACACTTTGTGAAGTTCGGATTGAAAACGAAACACTTCGTCTGAAAAACAATATATACCTAGGGGGAAAATAATCCTCAAATCAATCCCCAGGTGAGACGTCATATTAGTATAGCGTTAATGGTATATTTGGGTGGGGGAAGGGTTGTACTTTGCCTTGTTATAAGGAAGCCAATTACCAACTTTAAACAAGTTTACTGTTCATTTTGTATCAAAGAAGCTTTTTTTTAGCATTTTAAACAGTTTGGGGGAAAATGGTTGGGTCAGGAAGGAAGGGAGGGGGAGCTGACCAATCTACAAGTTAATTCTAGCTCACTTACCTAGAGTAAAAATAATAGTCAATTCAATCCCCAGGTTAGACGTCATAATAGTACAGCGTTAATGGTATATTTGGGTGGAGGAGGGGGATACTTCGTCTAGTTATAAGGAAACTCATTTACCAACTTTAAATAAGTTTACTATTCATTTTGTATCAAAGAGTTTTTTTTTTTAAACATTTTGAACAGTTTTGAATTAAAAAGAGTGGTTGTGCGGGGGAGGAAGGGGGTAGGGGGGTGAACCTGACAAATCTATAAGCTCATGCTAGCTCACTTTAAACATATTCATGTTTGTTCACTACTTTTTAGACCATCACAAGCAAGAGAACTTAGTATTTAAATAAATAGAATCTAAAAAATATCATTTTTTTCCTATACAGTTTTATTCAAAAATTAAAAAAAATATGATCCCATTGAGATCCCAATCTAAAAATTTGTACAAACATAGATGAAATACACAAGAATTTTTGAGAATTTTTTCAAAAAAATTCATTATATGTTTTTTGAGAAATTTAAATTTGAAATTTAAATTTCATTTTTTGAAAAAGAAAATTTTTATCAAATTAGTCATGTTGCATATCAGATTAAGCGGCAACTAACGTACTTTAAAATGCCATTTACCAAATCGTTCTATCTATATTTGGTGCCGAGTTATGGTCCCTTTTATAAACCCTTATCCATGGAAAAACGAGGGTTTTTCCAAAGTTCAAAGTCTCATAAATGAAAAAATAATAGAGATAAAAATCCAAAAATTGAGACTTTTGATTACCTCAAGGGGTACAATTGATGAGCCAAATGTGAAAGAAATACAAAAATGTAAGGTAAAAAACGTTGGATCACTTGACATGGAATGACCCATAAACAATAATGACCATCGAGTGGATGTTTTTCAACTCAAGAAGTTGACCGCAAATTGAGATTATGTGGCGCCATCTCTTGGTTAGCATATTGAAAAGCCAGCGTGAAGTATTCAGCGCTAGTTTTGTTTTTCTTATCGGGGGATTATAGGTTGTAATAATTTATCCGCTGTCGGGAATAATAAAACCATTCGACAGTTTTAAAAATTCTATTGGATTTAGCAGTGTTTTTCTTTTGTTTTTTCGTCAGTTAAATTTGAAGCAACTGATGAAATCGTAAATATGAACAAACATTCTAAACAGATTAGCTTCTGCAGTCAAAAGTAAGTTTTTTTTCTTGGATTTATGCGTGAATTACACAGTAATAAAAACCTAGCAGCTAAAATTAATATATAATTAAGAAGAGACTAATAAAGTTCAAATAAAATGAAACTAAACTAGAATTCATTAGGTCACGTAGAGACTGCCTCAGCTTACTAAGAGGCCCGTGATTTAGGGGGCAAGAGGGGACCATTCCCGCTGCTATATGACTTTGAGAAATAAATGCATTACCATGTAAGTATGCGTTTCTTAATGCAATTTTTAACTGAGTGTATACTCTTTGGCTCTCCTCCCTCTAGGAAAATATCAAAGTAACGGTAATCCTTAATACCTTAGAAAATTCTTAAACAAAAAATATTCTGCATGAGTCATACATATTTTGTTCAAAAAAAATAAATGCAAACTTTAAGTCATATTTATGTTCAATGAAAAGTTTTGTTCCAATTTTATCCCGACTCGACATTTAGGGGGGTGGGAGTGTTTTTTGCTCATTTTCTGCATAATTTGCTTTAAGTGTATACTATTCCCCACCTAATCAGCCGGAAAAATAAAAAAATAGGGGGGAATAATTTAATCCAGACTGTTTAGAAAAAATAAAAGATGTTCGCATGTTTTACGAAAAAAGTACCATAGAAGATCCCAAAACTGTTAAATATTTTAGAAGGGCATGTGACCTGAACCAGTGGTTGGAAAAACTACATTTCTTTTGTAGCGAACTACAACTACTTCATTATAAATGTAGTTAACTACAACTACTTTCTTTGAAATGTAGCGACTACAAACTACTTTTGAATTGTAGTCACTACTTCGTTACTTTTTAAAGAATAAATGAATAAAAAGCATATACCGTTTGAGGATTGACCGAAAACATTCGAAAAGTGGTTTACATTAATAAATTAACTCATTTGAATATGTAATAGAACTAAGAATTGTCTTTGTTACTTTTCATTTTTGTTCCTTTGTTTTTGCTAAAATTTGTCCTTTTTAGACTTTTTTTTACAATTTTTACGAATATTCGCCACAAGAAAGGGTTCAAAATTTAAATGATTTGAAAGAATTCAACCTTCAATTTTTTAAAATTTCTTGCCAGGGAATATTTAGGAACGTGAAAATTAGTTGAAAGAATATAAAAATTATGATACCAAATAAACCAATGACATCAAACAGATAGAATGTATTTCGTCAAAATGATGTATTTAAGGATCAGCTCATATTTTTATGACTCTTATTTCCCATTGCATCCGCTGATGCACTCGTGCAAGAGTTGCACCAGTCAGAGTTAATTAAACCTTGTTTTTTCCTTCATTCTCTGTTTTTTTTTTCACTTTATATTATTTTTTTTTAATTTAAAAGTAGTTTCCAGAAATCGCTACAAACTACTATTTTTATGTATCGCGCTACTCACTACTCTACTTAAAGTAGTGCGCTACACTACAAACTACTAAAAAATGTAGCTACTACAGTAGTTTCGCTACTTGTAGTGCGCTACTTCCGACCACTGACCTGAACCCTATCGACAGCTATAAAAAGAAGGGGAAGGGGGTACTGAATTACAATGAAGGGTTATTGAATTTCAATTTAATACAAAGCGAAATGTTGATACAGACGAGAATTCTCATTAACCTAACGATGTACAGTGATGAAAAAGCGATAAATTGAAGCAAATATAGGTAGTACAAAATCTTAGGGGAGTATCATATTCAAATTATCTCAGAACGAAATTAAAAGAAAATTGAGTTAGATTTAAATTTAATCTGGGTGCAATGTATGAAGTATTTTGCGATTTACACTCGATTAGTTTGAAAAAATCATATCCAGTACACAGTTTAAGCATATATTAATATCTCTATTTCTGTGTTCAGTAGCACTGTACAAGTAGAGAAACTAAAAAGGAACAACAACAAGTATCGAAACTAACCACGAGTATCGAAAAAAATAGTGCAGTTAACCACCATAAAATGTACATACTTTGTCTGACCACTGCTCTATATTGTGTTATTTCTTATAATCAAACGACTCTACTTTGATGTTTTCTAGCGGCAAAACTTACTCAAAAATTAACAAGATTTCACGTATATCATAGTGAAAGAGTAAAAATCAGTTTCTGCGAATAAAAGAAAAAACATTTAAAATTTCACCGGCAGAGGGATTTTTTGATGAATAACACATTTGTTGTGCATTTACAATTGTTTTTTTAAAAAATCGTCCTTAAACTACTTTAAAATAGAGCAATTTAATTATTTCCACTCTGCATTTTAATTTAAGAAAGCTACGTTACGTAAATTATCCTAATGGAATCACTAGTTTTTATTTAATGTTTGAAAAGACAGTAATAATTGTGAGATTTAGTTAAACCTAAAACATTCACGAATAAAATAGATAAAACTGCATGGTTAATGCCCCCCCCCTCAAAAAAACGCCCCATAAATACATTTTCATAATCATGCAAAATATGTTAAAACAAAATTTATTCTGAGACTGAAGGATATCTCTTTCCGAGAAATGAGGGTGAAAAACTAAATATTTTATACGCATAAAATGCAGCATAAAAATTCAAAGTCAGTATGAAAATGTTGTAAAATCGTAATAGTAAAAGAAAAAAAAATCACTTGATTTTTTTTAAATATCTAATCCTTATTTATTGAGTAGAATAAACAAGAATTTTCAATCTGTAAAAGTGTTTAATCTGCTTTTAAAAAAATGTGGCTTTTCAGATGAATAAACAAGCAAATGAAATTCGAAAATCTTCGATAAATTTTCCAAAGAGCAGTTGAACGCGTCTCTCTGTGAAGTAAATATAATTACTTTTTCATTTTTCTTTCTAAACATTTCCCCAATTTCAGTCTCTGTCGTACAAACTAAAGAACGGAAAGGCAAACACAGAGCTAATGAATTAAATTTAAAAAGTGAAAAGAGATTTTTTAAAACTTAGATAAACGAACCAAAATAAACGCCTTTATTCAACAAAGTAATTTCTCGTTCAACATGCTACAAAGCGGCAAAAGCAAACCACTAAAATAGTAATGTAAAAATCAAGCTGTCTTAGCAATTTCTTTTTTCCATTAAAAATGTTTGATTTTAACTAATTACTCCCAGTCCGTTTACGCTTAATTATCGCAAAGCTAGTGGAAAGGAAAATTGGAATAAAGAAGTCCACTTCTTGCAGTAAATATTTACGGTACGCCTTAAATCAAGCGAAAGTTGCGGAGGAAAAAAATCTAAGACAAAATTTTACAACTAGAACTACTAGAAAATGCATAGAATAAGCTAAAAAAAAAGCAGAAAAAACCAAGAGAAAAAAACTATGTTATACTTTCATTTAACAAGAGCAGCGTTTGCACTTATGAAATTAATCTCGGGATTTTAATTACGGAAACGTCAAAACTTTTTCCTTAGAAGTGATTAAAAAGCAATTAACTCTTTTGGGGAATAAAAACAAACTTTCTGAATAAGTTTGGTTTCTTTTTGGACGATTTTGCAAAAGGCATGAGTCTAGATAAGGGAAATATGGCGGCAAAGGGGAAAGCCTTTTAAACCAGATATAATCCAGAAGTCAACGTTTCAGAAAATTAAAAGCAACAGCAGGATTTGAATTCAGAGGAACTTGGATAATAACGCCTTTTCTCTTCAGCTCACGGGGTGATTAACTAATTATGAATGCTAATCCACCCTTCACTGGGTCTAATCTGCACAACAGCTGCAAATTGAAAGTGTGATGAAAAACTCCATTCGAGCGAAGCATTCCGAAGGTATTGCAAATGCAAGAGTCCTAACGAATTTTCAAATGAGGATTTATTCTCGCTTCCCCCATTTAGTGCAATGTTGTTCTCTTGGTGAATGTAGCTGGAGAAATGAGTTATCAGTGAAGACATCCTTCGATTTCTGTATTAGAGTAAACACATAAACTGGAATCAATATATAGCTTAGTACAGAGTTCATGACGGACTGTATGATTTGGTTAAAATTCTCAATAATGATGATAAAGAAAGGTAACTTTTCAATGTAATAATTTGAGAGACAGCATAGCACGTGCTAGTTGATACTGCAGTAAAAAAAATATTTTAAGTCAGGAGCACAAGCAAGGAGAAGAAGGTTGGGCAACTCCCCGTCGATTTGTTTATTTTTAGCCATATTTCAATATATGGGATAAAATACACACATAGGGAGGGAGGGGCACCAAAGTTTTAACGAAAAGTAACATATTTTCTAATCAGATCATACTTATTAAAGTGTTTTTAATATCACATGAAAAAATAATGTATATCTAAATCATATAAGTACAAAGTCATATATTTTACGATTAATTTTGTAATTAATCTGCTGCAACTTCTTTGTTTTAGCAGATGTTGTTAGTAGTTCATTAGAGGTGAAAACATATTTTAAACGAACTTATAAGCTGAACTAAATTATTGTTTAATTTTGAGTGAGCATTTAGATAAACTTATGACCACGTTTTTTTTTTTTGAATTTAGAATTATTTTTTTGCAAGTCAAATCTAAAAATTAAGCACTTAAAACAAAACATGTGGCACATTATAATGGTTTCCACATCCTTTTCATCAGGGGTGCCCACAGGGGGGGGGGGGGATTATGGCGCAAGTTGTGCCATCAAAATTTTTGGGGGGGATTTTTTAAAACTAATTTATTTATTTATTTAAATTATTTATTGTTTATTTTTTTAATTTAAATTATTTTCTGATTTTTTTAAATAAAACATATTCATGAATTTATTTTTTTATTTAAATTATATCTTTTATTTATTTATGATTATTTTATTTATTTATTGATTTTGTGTTTATGTGTGTGCTTAGAATGTCTGGAAGAGGAAAAAAGTTATTCTATTCTGCGCATAATTAGTACTTCTAAAAAAATTAATAATAGATAAAAAATAATAGTTCTAATTTAAAAAAAATAAATAAATAATATTTAAAAAATAATAATATTTAAAATAAATTTCTAAATAATCTTTAAAAAATAAATAAAATAAAAAAGAGGGGTTAAAATAAAAAAATAAATAGCACAAAAGGGTTGAGAAAATTTTTGGGGGGGGAATTTGTGCCATTGAGCTTGGGGGGGATGGGCACCCCTGCTTTTCATAATATGACTAATGGGATATACGTCTTGAAAAAAATATTATGTAAATATTCATGATTATTATTTTTCAATAACCAATCAATAAATTTATCATTATTTTTTCATATTAGTATATATTTGCTTATTTATCTATTAAGATTTTGTAGCTAGAAAGTTAGTCAAAAATTTCGTGTTACAGAACAAATATAGAGAATAAAAATATACAAAATGGTTTCCCTCAAATGAAAACATACACTTAAAATCATTTTTAAATAATTTACCACATTATATATGCAACTTATAAGGAATATGTAACAAGCATATATATCTGTACTGCAAATATATCTGTACAGTAGAAGCATTATTTTTATTATGCAGTCTAATAAGTTTTCCTTACGTTTTACAAAACTTAAAATTTAACAGAGAGCAGCTTTTTTAATTGAGAGAAAAAAGTATTATTGATACATTACTGTTCAATTTAAACTTACACAAAAGACGTTAGAAACTTTTCAACGTAATTGGTGTGTATGTATATGTTTCATATGAAAGAGTTTTTTTTATAAACAGGATTATTGCCCATTGTTTTAAACAGTAGTTATTTATGCCCTAGGCTTGTTGACTTGTGCCCACCCATTGGAGCACACTTGAACAAATAAAGACATTTTTTAAATACCATAAACAACATTTTCTAAAGTAATCTCAAAATATTTCATGACACAAAGGAAATACATTAATCGCGGACACATTTCTCTTTAAGAAATCATAACAGATTTTGAAAAGTAAAGAAATCAAAAAAATGTTTATAACCTTCTTCCTATATTTTAAAATTGTTTACATAACAATATGCTTCGAACAGTAAAACTTAAACCTCTTTTAAACTTTACTTTTTATTTTTTGTAATACTATTTGAAGATGAAAAAAGGTATATATAAACTTACGGACAGATTTCGCAGAATTTACAAGACTTGCGCTTTTTACCCATTATGAGGAGTAACTACATGTGCATGAAATAACTAAACGACTTTAAAATTCTACTCAAGAGAAGAGTTAACGCTTGCTCTAGTGTCATACAAACAGACTGAGTGTAAAACGTCATTCTAAAAGCATGATTAAAAGAGCCAGGCCTTCATAATTGGCGCAGCAGATCAAAGAATAAATGATGACTGTGATATACGCTTTTAAAATGAGTATTAAAACATCTTTCTCATAGCAACAGAATAGTCAAAACAATTTTTTTTTGTGAATTACTAATGATGTTAAATCAGCGAAAGAACCGAAACCGCTCTTAATAAGCAAAATTATTTTTTTCCTATATTGTGTGGACATCGAGTATCATTTTATAGTATATCGCTAATTTAATTCTCTTTTTAAGTACTCGCTTATAAAATATGTGTTTATGAGTCATGTAATGTTACAGCTCTACTTAGTAACTAATACATTTACATAGTCAATGTTATTGTATACGGGAGGGAATTTTAAAATCTGTGAGGGGCAGGGGTGCCCATCCCCTCCAAGCTCAATGGCGCAAATTCCCCCCCCCCCCCCCAAAAATTTTCACAACCCTCTTTTTTATTTATTTATTTATTTATTTTTTTTTAATATTATTTATTTTTTCAAATTATAATTGTTGTTTTTTTATATATTAAAAGTACTAATTATGCGCAGAATATAATCAGTTTTTTTCACATACACGCACACACGAAAAAAAAATGAAAAAAAGAAATAAATCAACAAACAAATAATAATAAAGAAATAATTTTAATAAAAAAATAAATTAACTATTTAAATTAAAAAAAATAGTAAATAATTTAAATAAAAAAAAACAATCAATAAATAACTTAAATAAATAAATAAATTAGTTAAAAAATTCCCCCCCCCCAAATTGTGATGGCGCAACTTGCGCCATAATCCCTCCCCCCTGTGGGCACCCCTTGTGAGGGGGGTTACCCCTCTGACACCCCTAAATCATGAGCCTGCAGGTATTTAATTTCAGTCGACATATTTATTTGCATCCTTAGGATATAATTTTATAAATACATTAATTATTTTTTTACTATATAATATTATCACACTTTCGTTTGAAAATGCATACACGTAATTTGTACAAAAACCTCTGTTTAGTTCAAGTAAAGAAAGCGATGCAGGATAAAAATTTTATCGTACATCATTAAAAAAGAGCAATTTTCCTGGCACATTTAAGACTTATTAAGCTTGAGCGCTTTACAATCACTTATAGTTAGTCTTAAATTTCTAACAACAGATGTGTAGAAACTCTATAGCTTTCAAATCTTATTTTTGAGCTTGAATAGCGTGAATTTCATCTAACATTTAAAAAAAATCATAAAAGACTCCCGTCAGCTTACATGACTATTAAACCCTACTTGTAGTTATACATTTTTTTAATACAAAAATAAAGTTTACTAAAGCTGAAAGTATTGATACAAAGCAAATAAAACTGTTAAATTAGATTTTTTTTAAGGCAGAATAAGTGAGCTGTAATTAAGTGTAAAGTTCAGGGCCGTGACTGGACTTTCGTTTCGGGAAGAGTTTTACATTCATTGAGGAATCTATAGGACCAATTCCTTGAAAACGATTACTAATTACAAATTAAATTTACATATCATCGCCTTAAAGCCACAATAAGATATCTTACTGTTATTCCAGAGATTATATGCATTGCTGTTGCCAAAGAGACGCTTTAACGATCTAATCAATGAAGAATGATTCACATTTTAGGTAGCAATCTTAAATAGCTATATTTTGCTGAAGTTTATGCATGGAAGTCTAAGTGGAAAGCAGTATTGGAAAAAATAATGGCTATAAGAAATTATGCTCTTAACAGTAATCATACATAACATAAATTAACTCTTTACAGTAAAAGTAAATATTGTAAAAACAGTACTGAGTTTATACATTTTTTCGAACATGCCACTTTCATATTTGAAGTGAAATGATTTTTTTCAGCAAAAAAGTATTATAAAAAGCACTTTTTGCAATAGTTTTAACATTTTCGCAGGGGGTTTGAACATTATGAACCACCTCCTTGTATACGGCCCTGGTAAAATTATAAAACGAAACTCACGTTTTAGCAAATTCATCACATTAAGTAGGGTCACAAAAAGATGCTGCGATATGGGGGTACACTAAAAAGAGATTTTTCTGAAAATTCACAATTTCAAGCTGATAAAATGTTGCTTAAGTGTCTTCCTTAAACTCACAAAAGTACACAAAATACACACGCAAATGTATTATCTATATTTCTTAAAATCAAGAGCGGGAAAATGATCCTCTTTAATACTTCAGAAGAGGAGGGAATGAATCCCCAAAAATTTCAAAGCTACTGTTTTAAAACATATAGACTACATTTGATGATGAGAGCAGTTGTATTTCAATTAGAAAAAAAGACATTCATCATGTTTGTATTTTTTTTGCGTTATTCATGAGACGAACACATTAATACAGGCCCGTCATTTAGGGGGGCAGGGGGGGTCAATCGCCCCCCACCTGGCTTTGAGAAATTAATGTATTTACATATACGTGGGCGTGGGTTTTGATGTTTTCCGGTGAAATAGCATTGTGTTTGGACCCTTTGCCCCCCCCCCCGGAAAAACTTGAAATGGCGTCCCAGCATAAATATTGTTATTCACATATGATATGTTGCCAAATACTGAAGAGGTTGCTCATTTATATTTTGTTTATTTATTTATTTATTTATTTATTTATCTTTATCTCAAGGTTTGGAAATGTAAATAAAATTTCATGCGTGACATATTTTTCAACATATGCTGTTTTATCAGAAACATGTGCCACAGTAAGTTACTGCAAAAGAAAACATTTTAGTCCCATGTCTCAAGCAAATTGACAATAAAAAAAAGTAAACAAGAAATACAAAACTTAAATATTTGGTACTTAGGAGAAGACCGCCTATATTGGACCCCCTAAGAACAGGAGGCCTGTGTCGCTCAATGTGAATCAAAACAGAAATGCAAAATAGGGCATCGTAAGCTAAATTTAATCAGGAACCGACTTAGGAGCTTATATTTTCGGAAAATATGAAAATTATTTTTTTAAAAATTATCTTATAAAAAGTTGCAAAAGTCCAATTTAGGAATATATGCGCCTAAATCGAACCATGCGCTTCCTAAATTGGACCGTACCAAGAAATCATAGAATAATTTATGTTTAAACTATACAGCTTTTTTCCAGGATTTGCAGTAGAATTTCTTTTGCTTCGGCCTCATTTAGGC
The DNA here is from genome assembly GCA_038373865.1 of Uloborus plumipes. Taxonomy (NCBI): domain Eukaryota; kingdom Metazoa; phylum Arthropoda; class Arachnida; order Araneae; family Uloboridae; genus Uloborus; species Uloborus plumipes. The sequence goes on from JAXGGA010000168.1 coordinate 204,403, forward strand.
AGTGTTGATAAACTCGCCAATGGTATTTCATACACTTAATCATGTTTTGCACTTCATCTCTATGACAAGCTTTGCAATAGCAATTGTTTTGTGCAGTTTCTTGCTTCTGACTTTTTCTGCTCTATGCCTCTTGTATACGGCGTTAGAATGATTGCTGAGATAGCCTTCCTTTTTGTTCCTTCTATTGTTTCAGGAAAAGGGGATATGTGAGCCGGCTTTACAAAATCATAGTTAGAGTTGGCAATCATGTTTTGATGAGAACTATCCGCCGATTCTGCAGAACTTGTACTAATCTAAGTCGTAGCTAGTTCTTGTACATGGTGTACAATTTACAAAGAACATGTAACCTGTTCACTTTGAGTAGTTTCATCTGGACTACTTGACTATAATTCTGCTGCAGCCAAGTCAGTGTCATTAAACACATGGAAATTAACAATCCAAACTCCTGTTCTTTGGAATCAACTCACAGCATTTGCCATGGCCTTGGCCTTAATTGCGGTTTGCCCGTAAGAGTAACCAAACAGTTCTCCAATGCGATATTAGATAATAGATCTCATTAGATGTTCTCGCATCCATGTATCACATGCTCCATTAAAATTTGTAGACAGACTGAATAAAGACCACATCTACGTGCATGATGTGCTTAAAGAGAAAGCATTATCGTTAGCCAAGTTTATTGCATCCATGTTCTTTAAGTGCTGTGCCTATCCATTAATAGAAGGACATTCTTTTTACATTGCTTGGCTTAACAGTTTTGATGAAATGTTGTATCAATTGTGTGAATTATCGTTTGTGATTAAAACTTTTTTTTTTTTTTTTGAACAAGGATATTGCTCACCAGGGAAGCTTGCAACAAATAACCAGTGTGTTTATACAACGTTCACCATTCATTACTGTTCCAACCTGATGGTTACCTCTATACGTCAATATATTTTGGGGCTTTTGGACAGTGAAAATACCGGCTTCTTCTACATTGAACATTTTACTAGCATATAAGTTGTTTTTCCTTTTAAAATCATTTCGAAAATATCGACGAATTGCCTATTTTTTTCTCGGTAAACCAGCATAAATTTTATTTAAGTTAATAACTATGTTTAACAACCTGAAAGTGCAGCTTAATGAATGGAGAGAAAAGAAAAAACATTTTAAGAAGTTGCAGTTTTTGCTTGATAAAAATGAGCTTGATAAAAAAGTTTAAATGAATATCGAGAATATGGGTTACAGTATGCTTAAAATAATTTTAACTACGCCATTAAATAAAAGGAGTCGCTTATTTTGTGCTACGATTAATAAAAAGTCTTCTTTAAAATCATATTCTTAAATTGGACCACCGGTCCAATATAGGAAAATTTTTTCGGTCCAATAAAGGAAAACACGCCATTTTTTATTCTTCAGCTCATTGCTCTGTCAAAAACTATCACAATCGCGCATGTAAATACATCGATGTAATCCTTATTAAGCACAGATTATAATACTGTAACAGCATTTTACCGCAATTCACAAGTTTTTGAGTTATCCTTCTAGAAACAAGTCCGCAAAATAAGATTTCGCTTGTTTTCAACACAAATCAAGCCGTAACTCACGCTAAACAGTTCGAAGACTGGTGAAACTTCATACACATTGTTTTTACTCCTAAAACTTTATATTTCTGTTAAAGTGTTCTGTTAAAGTGTAACACAGATCTCTGTACTAGATTTTAAGCCCGAGGTCCAATTTAAGCAGTGGTCCAATATAAGCGGTCTTCCCCTAAGTCAAATATCTCATCAAGAGCGGAATCATAGACGGTTTTCATGGTCAGCCCTCAAATCTCTTTACCCTTAGCCATGCTAGCCAATTCTCACATAAAAGGATTCTGGTTCTACACTTGAATTTGATTAACATGCTGTTCTTTTTATTTTTAATCACAAGTATCTCTAAAAAGTACATTTATTTCTTGTATCGCTTTAAAGAAAAAAATATTAGTATTATTAATACTAATAATAACTTATCATGTAAAAAAAACGAACAAAAGCAGTATGGCAAAATCGTGCGAAGTCTATGTAACTACGTGCTTAAAAAGCTAAAATAAAAAAGCCAATTCAAGTGACATAAAATATTAATTTATTCGCACTAATTAATTAATTCTGACGACTAAACTCTTTCATACTTTAATCGCGACTTTAATGTCATTCCACTTAGATATAAAGTGAAGATGCTCTAAATAACGAGAAAATCAGACTTTTTAATCGCACTTGTTTTGCTTCTTGAATTTTTAAGATTTACATTTAGTAATGCCTTCCTCAACACGCTTCCTGAATCTTTTTATGTTTCACTAAACGAGTGATGATTGATTATGATTGGCGTTATTATAATAATATTAATGATGAAAAACAGCGGGATTTTTTAACGGTAATAAAAAATCTAAAGACTTCTAAATAATTTTTTATGCTCTTATTAAATTAACGGTATCTCTCTGCGTATAAGTTTCCGTCATGTACCTATGAATAATCCATCTTGGTTTTTTAAAAAAAAGAGAAACATATTTCTTTTTCTTCTCGCAAATAATTTTCTCCTCACGTTTTATTTTTTCATGGACGCTATTTGCTGCACTAAGCTGTAAGCTTGATTGATCTTCAAATACTAAAATGCCATTTCGTATTTTCGCAGCAACCGAGTCATTATTTTACTCTGAAGAAGCCGTTTGTCATTTTTTTGCATTATTCTCCGTCTGTTGAAAGACAGATAAACTTCTACTTCTTAACAGAAGATAAAATCCTACTCTACATTCATGACTTTTGCTGGGAACCGTAATAACAAAGTGCAATGCACGGAACATTGGACCCAACGTACGACACCGCTCCACTGAGTCTCAAAGACATAGGACGAGCTCATGTTTCTATATGTGACACAGAATCGCTCCACTGAGTCTCTAACGCACATGATGAGCTCATGTTTCTTGATGTCACCCAGAATTCAGAATTAAAGGTCATTGAAGAATTTCGAGACTAGTTGCTGTCAAGGACGGAATAAAGAGGACAAAAGAAAGTTGGCGCCAGGAGCTTCCGTTCCGCTGCCAACCCTGGCCAGAGATATTGATTGAACATCACAAAATGTCCAAAAAGACGCCGACTTTGACCGAAATATTTATTTTTTGGGCGCCAAGCGTAACAAATGGCACGAGCGTGTCAAACGAAACTTTTTCGAAAGAAATGTTCCTTTTCTGCTGAATAAATTAACGATGCAATTGTATTTCTTGTTTTGTTGAAAAGGTAACTTTTCTAAGAAAAAGGTGTTTTAAAAGTAATTACATTTCTTGGCGTAGAATTTGAAACTTGCCTTTGAGGAAACAAAGTATAATTTATTTTTGTAAAAAGACATGGGCTGAACGTCTTTCTAGTTGTCTTGTAATTAATTTGGATAATGTTTTTTTTTTTTCTTTTAAAAGCATTAATTAATTTATTAATATACAATTAACCCAGCATGATTAAAATGTATATCACCGAAAAAATAAGTCACATACTAACTTAAAAAGTCATTTTACGCCTGTTTACTTTTGAATTAATATGATTATGAATTTACATCGACAAGGCAAAGACATGTAACGTAATTGTACTAAGCACATTTTGATTTCCGAAAAAAATAATCTAAGTCAAACTAGTTTCGCTTTTTATAGTATATTGATAGTTGTTCATTGATTTATTCTTGCGATTCAAGCATGTTAGCGACTTTAAGTGACACTTCAAAAGTTACGGTTTTAAATAATGCTTTTGGAAACAGCGCATACTAATGCTCTTGCGTAAATTTTGAATCTTATTTTGGATGAAAGTTACTTATGAGCTAACTAAAGTCAAATTAAGATTTTCAGGAATAACGTGCGAATGAAAAGTCTTTTGATAACGTTGCATTGTTCGATCCACTGCTTTTAATTACATGATTAGCTAGAGACGGAGATAATATATTAAATATTAAATGACGAAAGTATTTATCTTTGTTAGTTGGTTACATAATTAAAGCAGTGTTACTATGAGAGGAACTAAGAAACTACAAGGCAGCCAAGTGCTTACGTGGGACCCCCAAGTCACCCCCCCCAAAAAAAAAAAAAATCTTATCCTCTACTATACACTGTCACGCTCCACACCATTAACTTTCCGAGCCACTCTTCCTCGAAAGCAAGGTCATTTTTTTCCCAATTTCTGTTTGTCGTGTTTGATGAAATGTCTTTATATGGAAAAAAGAAAAAAAGATTGGAATTTGTATTTGTTAACTTATTTTGTTAGCTTATTATTTTATTAACTAAAAAATATGTTAATTTCTATGATTCATAATTTTAGTGGATTTCAGAAGGGGGAAGTACGGTTATTGGAAGGAAGAAATGATGAAAAGAGTGCTTATAGGAGCGGTGATATGGGCTAAATTGTTCAGCTCGTACAAATAATATCCCAAAAGCTACCCCGAAAAGGTAACTTGATGATGCCAAGTTGTATTTCCCCAACCACTTCAAATGCTCCTTAAAATATCATACTAGTATATAACTATCCTCGAGAGTGAAATACCCAAATTGGCATATTAACTCCAGAGAAATCTTTACATTTTCAAGAATTTCTTTAAAAGTTCAGAGAAACTACCAGATTTTTTTGTAGTTATGTAGAAGTGCGTTTCTACGAAATGATAACTGTCTTATAAAATTAAAAAAAAAAAAAAAACTCAAGAAACAAAAAATAAAAGAAAGCTCTTGTTAAGTATGAAATAATAAAGAAAAGATGAATCGGTAATAAATAATGCGAAATGCAAAGAAAAAAAAAGTTGGACTGCTAAAAGAAAGCCTTTTTTTTTTGTACATATTCTTTAATTTTATTGCATAAATGTAAAATTGTAGTCTATTTAATAAAAGTTGGCTTAAACGATTTTAGTAATGCTCATTATAACATGTTTAGATATTTCTCATTAAAATAATTTTTAGACTATTCCAACTTTCAACTCGGCCAACTTTCAACTTAATTGAATCAAAACGTTTTTATTGTGTAATCGCTTTAAAAATAATTACATTCGAAATTCGATTTCTTGAACTATTTTCTAATTTTCAGGTTAGAACACATAATCTGATGATACTGTCTTCTAATACTTTTGACACCAAACTCACGAGAAATAATAAATATTAAAGAAAAGTTAAATATAAACTGCAAAAAGTGTTTATTAATATTTATTATGCACTCCACTCTAACTTTAAAAAGATGATTATAAAAACACAATATTAATAATGAATATTAACAGCGAACTGACGCTAATGCAAAAAAACTCCCCCCCCCCATCAAAATCTAAATTACAAAAGAATCTTAAGGTAGCAGCTGTTTAAGAAGGCGTTACATCATTATGAATCGATTGATTTTCTTTTATTCTTCTGATATTTTGTGCCGGAGATGGCAAAAAAGTGAATATTTTCAAGGAGACGCTTTGGGAAAGATAATTAACCCGGCAATTGTTTTTATTGTGGAGAAATTGCTCAAGGGCAGAAGATGGCACCAAACGTTTAAAGAACATTGTTTCCGTATAAATTGATAAATCGATCGATAGTGAAAGAAAAATATTACTCTAGCGGTTCGAATTCTTTAAAAAGGTCATTTTTTTAAGAATCTATCTCAAGGCTTCTAGTTTGATTCAATTATACTAAGTTTTGCAAGCGTTGAGGTTAACTGGGCGTTCGCGGAAAACCATATTAATATTGATTAGAATAGTTTAAATTCTACTCGGGATGTAACATTTTGCGCAATGCGTGTAAATCTTTAAATTTGGAGAAACTTCATCCTTAGCAATCACAATACGTCTGGTATTCTTAATCTCATGGTCATGCTTAGAGATATTTGCCAAGACTGGGAAAGCGGAATAAAGCATATTGATCATTTCATGTCTTAGCCATCAAAAACAGTTCTAATCACTTTAAAGGAGTAGCTGCGCAAAACCGGATAAACTATGTTGGATTTTCATGAACAAATCTGTTATTAACTATATTTATGGAACATACTAACCAAACAGTATTTTAATTGCAGAAGTTAACTGCAATTGCTTGCCGGTTCTAAACTGAGGTTCAAAATCGGTAACTAGACCGTACTTTTTATTTATTGATTTTTAATTTTTCATCACATAGTATTGTGACTAACTTTCCAAAAATTCAGGGAAATGAAAAAATTACTAAACCCAATAACTATTAATATTATTTAATTATCTTACTTTTTATCTCATGAATATGTGTGAAAGTGTTTAAACTTGGCTAATCCGAGCTTTGTAAACTGATACATTATAAACTGCTAACACTATTGTTATTATAATTTTTGGAAGTAGATTTAAGTTTGGTTTTTTGAATATTTATTTTCTCTTCGTCGCCTTTGAAGCCGCAGCTAGCAAAGAACTTTTAATCATGTTAATCAAATTGCAGTGAATGAAGAAAAGAAAGAAAATTGTTGTTTACTGAGTAGTTATTTCTTTTGCTTGTAAGTAATAGCTACGAATGTTATTCAATATTAGTTTTCTTACATAATATGATGAATAAAAGTTTTTTTCATTTTGAGAAATGTGTTCTGAAACAGAGTCACAACACACGGAATTTGACCAAGTTTCTAGATATCGAGTGCATATATAGTGCTCCTCTGGTAAGTTGACCTCCGACGCTGATCATGTTTCCCTCTTTTTCGGGTAATGGGAAAGGGTAATTGCTACAAATTTGAGTTGGAACACCTCTCAAAACGACTACGAAAGTAACCCAGCTTAACCATTTATGTCCCAAATTAGTTTAGCAATGATTTTTTAAATATGTTTTTGGTGTTTTTAGTTGAAAAAAATCAAACAGCATATACAACGAATAAAAAAATGAACGAAAATCAGTAGGGTCTAAAGCCCCCTACGCCTTAAGGCCCCAAAGAAAACTGTTTCCGATCGCAGGTACCATCTGTCAACCTCTCAGCGAAGTACAAGGAGTGATTCCAGCAGTTTAGGATTCAAAGAGTAAATTGATCTAAGCCGGGCTTCTAAGTCCGTTCGGGGCATAAAGGGTTAATTCAGTGCCAATTACCCTTTTCTTCTAAAAAGGAAGGAAGAATGTCTGTGACAAAGGTCAACTTACTAGAGGATCACTGTACAGAGTGTTCATATTAACGTGCTAGCGGTAGTATTCCTACGGAAACAAATTACCATTTCATTAATTCCAATGCGGTTTTTTTTTTTAAACAAAAGATAAAATTTTTGTCGTAGGAAATAATGAAGCATTTCTCAAAAAAACAATACATGCTGAGAATTCCTTAACACAACACTTTATCCTATCCATTACATTAAGAATTTTAGCTTGCGAGGATCTGTACACGATAATGAAAACATTGAAACGTCAGAAAACTGAAAAGATAAAACGTATTGTGTACAGCAGTTAGCTCCATAAACCGCGTACTACGAATCAACAGTATGTGGAAGGGTGAGAAGATAATTTAAAAGGAAAATGTAACATTGAAAAAACAAAATAAGCGATTTCATTTGAACTTACACGTAATATATTCACTTATGCATTTCATTTTACAAAATCGGAATTGATTTAATGGCGATTTGCATTAATGTTCTATACATCATTTTACCCCAAAGAAACGGTCATTTAACCACTGGATTGGGGTTACGTGCCGAAATGCAAACCTTTTCAAGTTATTAATATATATAAGTAAAAAAAAATTGAAAAGTGAAAATTAATTTTTACCAATCACAAAAGTAAATAAACCAACGTGCTGTTTTTCATAAAATAAAGTTAGAAACCACGGGGTCTTCCCCCAATATTCCCTAATACCAAAATTACAGAAAATACCATAGCCTAAGAAAATATACCTTTTTTTTTGGTTAAAAATGTTGAACAAAAATTTCAAATAATTTAAAAGACACTAAGAATGCATAAGTCTCCATTGAAGAGTAACATTCCTCGTAAAAGAAATATATCGAATACTAGTTATAAAACACAGTTAAAAATGTCAGAAATAATTACAGTGATATACCCAAATTCAGATTCAAAAACAATTCTCTTTTAAGCATTTTTTCATATGCTGTGAATAAGGCCAATGCTTTCTGTATTAAACGGATTAAGAGCAATTTTTAACTTTTACTAAGGCTTCTACTTGTACAGATGACATTTAAAGCTCCTTACCTAATAAACCAATTATGTTATAATGATTGTGTTCCTAAAAATCAAAACAAAAAAAAATGTGTTCTGAACATAGAAGCATATATGAAAAACTCTTTTCGTTTACATTTTAAAAGGTATTTGAACATATGCATATTTTTAAGCATGAATGCGTTTGTGTGTTTACGTGTAGTGCAGACCCTAGTATTACTCCCCCAAAGCCACACACACACATTTTCTGCTGCTGCGCATATTTTCTGCTGTACACAGTTGATACTGTAACAACTGAAAAAAATCCTAAGCTAAAGATTCTTAGTAACATCATGAAAATTTAAAATACATATTTATATGCTTAACGTAATCTGTCTAGACCTTTTCAGAAAGCTCCAAGAGTTTTTAAACTATTATCCGGAAGATATATGTATATTCTTTCAAAACAGGCTGACTTTAATAATATACTGTTATACTCTAGTGCTGTAATGTTTAATAATTTATTTGAATAAAATATAAGCAATGAAAAACATCTGAAGATAGTATTTTGCTTGCAACGAATAAAAATCATCTGAGAACTTTATTATTTACATTCAAAACTTACATATGAAATTAATGAGAACATTTTTTCAACACGATAAAGAAAGGAAGGGAAAAAAAATATTTCTGGGTAAAAATCTCTCTACTAAAATACGATTGCATTCTAACAGTGGCAGAAAAAACACGTTAAACATGAAGCTCAACAATCATATTTCGGAATTTAAATTTAAATTATGAATGCAGCGAAACCTTCTTTCAAAAACCCCTACTTTTTTTTCTTACAGTCTTTGATTTCGAACAACGCTTCAGAAGATAGCTTCGCAATTCAGCTTCCAACCTTTGTAAGGCAGAAATTTAATACATCATTCAAAAGTCTCGTTTTTTTATTCCATTAGTATTACGCATAAAAAATACGGAATGAAATAAAATCGGATAAGAATTTTGAAGGATACAAGAGCAATGGAAAACGTCTCAAATACTTTTTTTACCCAAAAAAATTCAATTTCTATGTTAAATTTAATCAGATGAAATACATTATTGGTTTTTTGAGGTATTCAAACTCGGGTTTTTACGTTTCAATTCTTAAAAGATTTTAGATCGTTTTAAATTTCGCATCTTGTCGTGAAATATATTTTTTGGGCTATTTTAGTTTCTTTGGCATGATCAAGTAAACAAAATAGGGGTTTTTGCTCAGAAACATTCTTCCCCCCCCCCCTCGGCCTTTGCTTGTTTATATCTCTAAATTAATTGACTTCTTCTGTCACAAGTAGTACTGCAATTTTTCGTTATGTAATAAATGAATTAAACTGATATTTTAATCATGCAATTCTTTATCTCAAGGGACTTCGTTTAAATTCCTACTACCGACATCGCCGTGTGATTACATGCGGAAAAAAAAAGATTCTTAATGCACATTTATGTCACGGCTTTGACTTACATTAAAGAAAACTGAGAGAAAAAATGTTGGGACATTTTTTAATAACTTTCCGCCTGATTAAATGAGAAACCTTAGAGTCAGTGTAATTTGGATAAAAAATACTTGCCACTGACATTCTAGTAGAGTAAAACCACCAAATGTTAAAGTTGATTGGCGATTACGGCCGATAAATAAGACTGTTAGAAGTTAGAGGTCTCGAATAAATGCATTCACTTGATTTTCTCTCATTCTAAATTGACATTGCGTTCTTAGAATTTGCCAGTAAAATAACCTATGTAACAAATACTATATTTCCAATAGATCTCAGAGCATTTTATAACAGGTATGTTGAAGGAGCCCTGACACAGATGCTGGAATGTCGCCACCACCCGACATCAGTTTGCAAAGTCCTGTTGCCGATTCTGTTCCGCAGTCTAAAGCCTAAAAACACTATTCAAAACTTATAACAATCTTTGAGGGAAGAATAAAATAAAAATTCTGCTGTAATCAATTTAAATGAAAAGTTCACACAAATATGTTACATTACTTTATTCCTATTTTGATTGTACACTGCACTATATAGTGGCATGTCAGATTTTAGCAGCTTTAATAGTTGCTATCAGCAGAGTCACCGAGAACATGACAGGCCTCTTGTTAGGTCTCTGAGACCCCCCCCCCTCCCAATAAACTTAAGACAATTATACTTTACCGAATCCGAGTAGGACTCTCTACCGGGTTGGGTACGTAATTTCTAACTAGCCCTATCGTCGACTCTGGCTATCATTTTAGTAGTAATAGGTTATGTTGAAAGTAAAATAGAGCGCTTGGGAGTTACAAGTAATTAATCACAGAATTCTAATACTTCCCCAAGACTTCTTGAAAGATAAATATATTTGAACATTATTTGCATTTCTTTGTGTGAGACTTAATTAGAAACTGATTACCGAAAACCCTGAAGTTAAAATTCAATACTTCTTTTTTCTATACAGCAATGCAGCTTACTCTTGAGCGGATATCGTAAAACTCTTCAATTACCTACAAGAACCCTTCAGTAAAATTTATCTTTCTCAAGATTTAGTGTTCTCCTTTCAATATCTACCAACTTTCTTTCAACAATTCCTTTCCTATCTCATCATATCCTAAACCATAAACGAGCAGCCATACAGAGCTGTCCCACTTTTGAGAAAAAGACCACAATTTACCTGATAAATAGTGATTAATTGTCCCGGGCCGGATCGATTGGGACTAATCTATTAATCACTCTCTCATAGACTCCCTGTCATCGTTTAAAAGCTCCAGGTCTTTATCTCACTGCCTCCAACAGTTTCATTTACTGCCATTAAAGATAGATTGACTGACGCTCCGACGTCACAGCGAGATGTCGTCTTTTTGGCGGTCTTGAGATGGTGACCCAGATTTGACGAGTCTTTATTGAATCTTCGGATGGAGTTTCGAAGATGGGAATTAATTACAAAGAGAATTTTTTCAAGTGAATGACTAAGAATTGAGAATGTATTTATTTCGCATTAACACTGTTAACGACGGAATGTTACACTTTTGGCTAGAGGAGGTTTTCTATTTTAGTTTCGTTTTCATCTTACTTAAAATAGTAAATTAACTACAAAACTCAAAAGACACTTTCCTTCATAACATTGTAACGTGTAGCTCTTCCATCGATTTTAATATATTTACATTGAATCCAGATTTTCTTCAATCATTCTTTGAATCAGATTTCACAGCAAAAGTTTTAATAAGCTATGAAAATGTACCTTATAAATTGAGAAAAATGTTCCTAACAACTAACTATAAAACTGATCAGAAGTTCCAGTCATATTAAATATACCAGTAGTTTATTATATTATTTGATAAACTTACTTTCTAAGATTTCAACTAACAGGGATTCAAAGATATTTCAAAAGAAAAATGTCATATTTTCCCATTTTTTCTTCGAAATGTACTCTATTTTATGCACAGTATCGAAAGACGTGTCATATCCATGCTAAATCAGTCTTAGTGTTTTCTGTAACACGTAATTGGGAAATTCCGCCGAAGTTTTAAAACTGAAGTTCTCCAAGGTTTAAGCAAGTCATAGTTATTTTGAATTGGTATAGAATTCCCCTTATATAGAATTCGATGCAACATCTTTTAAAAAGTGACCAGAGATTTCTTCTTATGCTGACCGGATGGCGCAGTGGTCAGTCCTTAGCTTCTGTGCATGCATTGGATTAGTATCTAGAACTCTCTACTTCCTCCATGCTGCTCTGCATTGTCTATTTGATCTTTTGAGTCTTGGTTAAGTTAAATTCCAAATGTAGTTTCGTATCATGAGAGCGCAGGTGCCTCCATCAGTTGGGAAACTGGACTTCGAAACTATCTTGATAATGGCACACCACCAATAGTGATGCCACATAAAAGGAGGGCTCGCCGGTACCGTTAATGTATCATGACGAAGAGCAGTACGCATTCACTTTAGAAACAAAAGAAAAGGCTTCTTTCTTATCAGCTACATCCTTACCATAACGAACTTTCACATCTTTAGCAGGACACTTCTTATTCCGTATCAAGTGATCAGAAATTTAAATGTTGGAGTGACAGAGAGACATGCTGTGACAGAAATAGCTTGGAACAGTGGCAGTAGTAGCTAAACAAATAACATTATGGTACCCTTGATAAAACACAAATGAGGCATTCAAGAGCTAAACTGGATCAAGTGAGTCATGGAGTTGAACCCCTTTTGCCCTAAACGTCTGAAATAATCATGACACTTCCAGGTAACACAGAGTATTTTGAGACCATGACGGCCACCAGTCACTATTGATCGCAGAGAATCTTCTTCAGGTTGGCCTCAAACCAGCGGCTCTCCCCCTCCCCCCAGTTTTGAGTTCATCGCCTTACTCATCAAGTCAGCACAGCCTTTATGTGCAAGTACATTTTGAGAACTCCCAGTTTGCAACTATGCATCCTAGGAAATCGCGGGTTGCGCAAATCTCGCTACTTCTACGTTGCCCGTGGATATCGCGGAATGCGCAGCGAGAGGGTTAAAGGTGCTTTTATAGTTTAACGATACAGAAGCTCGTAAGAAGTCTTTCTAATTTTTTTCATTTCTTCAAAGATTAAAATAATCTCATTAGCTCATCAATCATCAACTATGATTTCATAAATATTACTAATAAACCATCAACCGATTCCTTAATCAAATCTGTTTACGCTACGTAATATGAAGATTCAAATAAGTGATTGTCTGGTACATTTTCCGTAAAAATCTAATTCTGTAAGCACATATGCAGTTTTTAATGCTTAACTAAGTGCACTATTAGTATATGGAGTAAATTAAAACCACCAAATAAGCTTTTATTCGCTACATTAAGTGAATAAGAGCAAAGCTTATTCCGTAAGCAGATGCTCAATAATGATGAAGACATTAATGATAATCACTTGCATAATATTATAGTAGCGTTTGGAAGCTATTCACTTAATCCTCAATCGATTTTCAAAGACTAGACCAATTAATAAAATTGAGTAAAGAATGTTTCAGCATCTTTCAATTAAAGCGATGCCTCATTATAAGAATTAGGAAATTACGACGCCGCTTCAATTTCGCTTCCCACTACCCAGTTATTGAGGTCTGCTCTAATTAAAACAGAAATATTCGTGATTTGCATTAATTAAACTCATTAATCAGAGATTTTTAGTTTCAATAGTTAAGTGACTCAAGTAGTTGCATTGAAAATCATTCAAGGATAAGAAAAGCAAAAAGCTCTTGACAGTTCTTGTCGTAGTTTTTCTTTCACAGTTTATAAGGAAATGACTGGAGAAAATTTATTTTAGCTGGCGATACATACAATCATGTCGATAAAGTTATTAAGAATTTCAAATACGTGCAATGCAAAACATCATAGTAGTAACTACAGCTTGAAACTAAATAAAAAGACGTTCGTTCAGAACTAAACGAGACTGTCTCGCCGTGCACCAACATCTAAATCGTATAACAAGTTACATCTCTTGTTTAAATTGTTATACATATTTTTCAAATATATCATTTAAACGATGTTGTCATAACATACTTAATAATAAGTACAGAAATCAAATGTTGTTTAATGAAAAATACAATGAGAAATGAGGACTAAAATACGTCGGCGGCTGAGAGTCTGCAAAGAAATTTCTTGTTCTCGAGGACTTTAAATAGACCTTCCGTTGCAAGGTCTGAGTTGTGTTGCTTCTGTTGTGAAATGTAACCCATGGTCAAAAAACTAAATCCCTTGCTTTATTAATTTAAACACTTACATTCACTTTTCGCACCGTTCATGTAACTCTTCGATCAGATAACACATGTTTTATATGGTTTTTCGTACTTAAACCCACTGGTTAAACCCTCGTGGGTTCCTTGGGGTCATATGTAACCCCAATGCAATTTCTGTTTAATATATATTGTTAATCAACCATTTGTTTTTAATGGCATTTGTGACTTTTATTCTTCTAGTTTTCTATTCAAAATAATGCTATTATTGTGTTTTAGTTTTCCCGAATTACATTTTCTGCACACAAGACACTTGGGGTCACTTTCCCAGAATGCTAATAAAAGAGGACGTTGCAACTTTTGTCCAAGATAACTGGAAGAAAATGCATCGAAAAATGTCATAAGTATTTGAAATTCACTTGCAAAAAATCATGTTTTTTCAGGTCTGTAACAGTTATAAATAAATCTACAGTTATTGTAAGTTTTGCTCTAAAATTTTAATTTTTAATGCATAAACTAAATTTTACTTTGATTGTGTCTTTTAATTTTATTTTTTTAGCATTAAAAAGTGTGTGAACTTAAATAATGCATGTAACATTCAATAATCATAATAAATTAATTAAAGGGAGCATTGGGGTCATTTATGACCCCAAGGGTCCTGAGTGTAACTGAAATGGGAGGGACCCACGAGGGTTAAATGAATATCAGATTAAAATTACTCCAAAAGCTACAAGTTTGGTGTGGGGAAAATTACGGTTGAGCAAACCAAAAATTAAAATAAGAAGGTTTTAAAAAGTTTTTAACAAAGTCAAACTTAAATTAACGATAAACATTATTTCAAACGAAAACGTGTGAGATTTATTTTTCCATAGTGCTATGAAATGCACAAAATAGATATTTTATTTGATATTGAACACATATCCTTAAAATACAAAGCAAAAAACAATATAAAACGAGCAGCATATTGTTAATTTTTTTCTGAAATTGTCTACCCTACATTGTGTTTCCCCACCTTTTTGAACTCATCGCCCCCTTCAAGACGCTGACTGACACCTATCCCCTCCCCCCGCTCTTCTTCCTCGAAAAAACCATGAGTTGACTCAAATTGACAATATTTTTAAAAAGTTTAAGTACCTAACTTTAATTTGAAGTAAAATGTACGTACAATAAAGCAATAATAACCAATCACTTTAAAACTATGAAAATATTAATAAATAAAATATCTTTAACTTTTTTTTTTAATTCACAAAGCGAATTGATAAGCATTTGAAAGGTAACATTTGACTAAGATCACCGACGCACTTTTCAAAAAACAGAAGTTCATTTTTCAAGAAAAAATTTTCTTTTCTACCCTGAAATCTGGGGGGATTAAAATCATCACAAACAAAAAATCTCGAAGAAAATGAATTGAAAATCTGAAAAATCATAAAATTGACAAAGAATGACAAAGTACTTCCTAAGGTTCATTCGAGGTGTGAGAAAGAAGCTCGTGAACTTTAATTAGTTTCTTTCTGAACTTGTAATTAACTGTCTGAACTATAAACACCCGTTCCGTACATGTTTAAAGTAATTTCGGTTTTCGATACCTTCTTATTACTATTGTTTTCTCTTCAAAATGGGCACATCGCCCCTCCCTATCGCCCCTTAAGAATTTACCGCTCCTTTGAGAAGTCGAATTGCCCCTTTAGGGGGCGATCGCCCCCAGGTTGAGAATCACTGGTCTACATTATGGCTATATATGGCTGGTCTACATTATGGCAATATATATATTTGCCATTTGGAATGTAAAAGACAATTGTTAATGTCAAAGTTGAAAAAAAATAAATAAATAAAAATAACAAAAAGGGCAAATTAAATTAAGCAGTCGAGCGTATTTCTCAGATATAAAAATTAGATATGCACTATCGCTATTTTCTGCAGAAAAATTCCAATGATGAAAAAAAGTTGGTCTAAGGCAGGGGAAAAAAATAGTTGTAGCACAAACTTGCGTCATGCTGTCAATCGAAATTATCTCTTAATGCACCGCTCAGGTACAGTCGAGCCCGCTTATTAGAATATCGCTTAAAGGAATATCCCGCTTAATGTAATACGCTTTCGATGTACCAAACTATTGAAATGCATTATTTTCATCCCGGATAATGGAATATCCCGCTTATTAGAATATTTTTTCGTGGCAAAATGGCTATTCCATTAAGCGGGTTCGACTGTACTTGCAATCGCTGGAAGGTTACTGGGAAAATACTATTCAATAAAGTATGCTTTATAACACACATATCAGTTTCTCATTTGTTTCGTTACCGAACTTTTCTAAAGTAAATTATTTTGATATGTTTATGTTTAAGCTTTTCGAGGAAATGAATTTTGAATTAAAATAAAAGCAACATTTTGAAAGCCATAATTAGCATCGATTTAGTTTAGTTTAATAAATGGTTCTTATAAACGTTCGCATGTATGCCAATTTAATTTCTGAATTAACACAGTGCCAAGCACTAGTTACTGACAGACAAACGTTGCAAACTAGAAATAGAAATCTGATAATAAAACTTTGAGATAAAGTCTTACAATCAATGTTCACATCAGTTTATGAAAAGCTCAAATAATGCTCCATTCTTCGCAAATAAACACTCTTAAAAAAGTAGTAAAAAGGAAGAGGACAAAAAAAGAGAACATGAGTACTCGTTCTTTGCAAGCCAGCACTCTACGTGACTCCAACAAACATTTTAAAACGTTGCGTTGCTCTGAATTCTTTCGCATTGTTAATGGCTTCAAGAGAATGCAAGCTTGTTGTTTGACTTTTAAAACTAGCACGTGGTGACTTTCGTAAAAAAATGCTTGTGGAAGACAAATCTTTTACGTTTTCGGTAGGAATGTTGTTCATCGTTAATTTAAGTTCAACTTTATGTTCAAAAATTCTTTTCTTGATATTTTTGGTTGTCTCAAACTTATCTTGAACAAAACTTACTCCCGCTTTATATCTTTCAAGCTTGTTTTATTGTTAAATGTATACTAAACTAACATAACTTTTCTTTCTTTTTTTTTCAAGAGAAAAAAAGACTTAACTTATTTTGTAATTTGGCATTGAACAAAAGTTTGTTAAAACTTTTATATTTTGGTTTGTTATGAATAACGTCGATAACCAGTCTCTCAACTTGATAAGTTTGGCTTCACTAGATAGGGTAAAATAATTTCTTTCTATGGTGTTTCATTGTCCTTATGTTGGTAACTTTTCATGTTTTTATGTTTTCAGGTAAATTTTTTAAACTCGTTTCATCTTTCTACTTTACTATCTCGAGAGTTTTCTGCTCCTAGGCCAAATGGAAAAGGTATTGAATAACAAACCGAGCACATTTTATATACTAGAGAATATAAATTATATTAATGTAAAAGTATTAAACAGCGTAAGGGAAAAATTATGTACATTAGTAGTAGGGGCGGATTGATCAAGTGATGTTTTAATCTATTTTTTTTTTTTTTTTTACCTTCCTGCTTTGCCAACGTCAAGTGTTTTTGGCTCCTTAACCAATTGGAGAAAGTATTGAACAACAAACAAAACATTTTGTACGCTATAAGAATTTAGATTATAACAATGTGCAAGTATTTAAGAGCGTAAGAAAAGAATTGTGTACATTAGTGATTTAGGTGTATTGTTTCAATTACATGTTATGAGTGATTTAAGAGTTATATTTTTTTCAAGAGAGTAGCGCCAAATATAATCATAAAATGGAGTCTTATTTGTGAGATAATGTCGATGAAACAAAAACAAAACAAAAATGAAGTACTTTTAAAGTGGTGGCTTCGTATTAATTCAGTTTTTCAACAAGAAATAGGAAGCTATTTTAACATGGGATTGATACATTATGAAAGTCAATAAAACAGTATTTCCTTTTTAAACGAAATATAGCCTCATTAACGAGACAAACAAATATGTCGTTTATTGTAAAAGTGAACTTTATGTATCTTTGAAATGCGTATTCGATTGCTAAATTGTATTACATTTAGCCATTTCTTTTAACATAAAAGTAAAGCAACTCATTTCTTTGAAAGATACATATCTAACGTCAAATAGTAACTGAAAACTTGTACTTGTTCAGTTGCAATTCAAAGAAAAAACCTGCAATGGACAAACCAATGAAGCATAATGAAAACATTTACGAGGATATACTTTACTTTTACAATTAGTCATTTTAAATGTCTATATGCCAGAAAAGGTGTCTGAAACATTTAACAGATTAAAATTATGAATATGTTAAATATGCTATATTTAAAGCAGGCCCGTCATTTAGGGGGGTACTTTGAGAAATCAGTATATTTACATATAAGTGAGCGTGGTTTTTGATGTTTTCCGATGAAAATGCCTTGTGTTTGGACCCTTTCCCCCCTTTGGAAAAACTTGAAATGACGGCCCTGATTTAAAGGGAATTCAAGTAAATGTAGTTAAAGAGAAATAAATAATGTTTAAAAAAACAGATCTTAACTCAAACTTCTAAGAATGTCTAGCATGTTAAAATGACATGTATTCTTACCGAGAAATCAGAACTATTCCTCTCAAAACGAATTCACTGCTTATAATGGCAACCTTTTAGGATAATATCTTTAAATTCAACCATTTGTACCGAAGTAATATGTTTTATAATACAATACCGCTGTTTTGTGATAAAAACTTTAATTAATTATACTTTTTGAGGATAGTCTATCTTCTTGTTGCGTACCTACTGCGTGTTCTGTACACTTCAACTCTGCTTAAGTACTTCAAAGCACAACAACCTCCCGATTACACGAAATGGATCACAAATTAGAGCACCTCAAAAACAAGCGGAATTTCTCTTTATAAGTAGTACACTCTATCTTGTGAGTTGACTAATTTATGCATACGCAGTGACTCAAATTAATCTAGTCTTCAAATAGTTCAGACATTTAAATCTATGTTATTTAATTACCTTGTGTGGATGTGGAGAATATAAGAAGTGCTCAAACAATACTAAGGTTGAGATCGAGCAAGAAAACCGTGATTAATTAATTACTTTGTATTTTTGAATGCAACTAATATAATTCCAGTGATTTTCTCAAACAGTTTTATTTGCTTGGAAAACCACGCAATCTCTGGACGGTATTGATCTTGAATCAGAGAAATTTTCACTTCCAACAACAAAGAAAGAATTAACGTTGTTACTTATTACCATCTTCCTCTCAAATACAAAATCACACCAACTTTTGAAAGTTTGCTCAGGGTTTAGGCAGACGTGAGAGGAATCGGAATTCCCACCTTCGTTAAACGCCCACACCTAATAAAAGATTTTATTTGACAACGAGTGAAGCGAAAGCCCCGACTTAGCAAGCTTTGATTACATCGCATTTTGGCTTTGTGCAAAATCGTGGCCTGACTGTCAAAAATGTTTTTTTCCAGCCGTATGTGAGTGTGTAATGCCATTAAACAACAAACCAAAAAACTATTAAAAAGGAAAAAAATAATGTAAATTGTTACAAAAAAATCAACATTTATCAGTAAGGATTACGTTCTCTTCCAGCAGTTTCAAAGTTCTACATTCGAGAGAAAACCGGAAAAAATTACTTTGACCACAAAATGATGGTTCTTTGTTACCTCTAAAATTGACAACTTAACAGAGGTTGGAGATATTTATTTCAGAAAATAGATAACTGCTGTCGTTTATTTACTGTGAGATTCATATAACACTACGTAATGTCATTTTGAGGATGCATTTGAATATCATCGAAATCTTGTACTTACTTAAGATGCAGGCTAGCTCAAACAGAGTCTTGAGAACCCTCTTCATCGTAAAAGCAAACTGCAGTTTTACTCTAATATCTGTAAGAAACGGAGATTGTACAAAACTTTCTTGTAACTAATACAGCTTCTTCCTAAGTAACGTTTACTGCATTACGTAAGAAGTAGCTATATCGGTTACTGGAGTTTTTTGTAAAATCCCAATTTCTAAGAGACTTTTTAGTAATGCTGAAGCTTCTTTTTTCTTTTTATAGTGTAAAGACACACTTTGAAGTAAAGTATCGAAGCTTTCTGTTTTTAAAAATTAAATAGATAAATTTAAAAAAAAACTGTACTATTTCGTAAACTTTTTTACTTTTTTAATAGTTTAGATGTCTCAAAAAGAAGTTAATTACTTTTATTCAAATATTTATGCAATAAAATTGAACTTAAGCACCACATATATTCCATAATTACCCTGAAAAGATTAAAACAAAAGAGTGGATTGCGGGTGTTGTGTGACCAACCTCTGGTAACACAGCTGTAAGGGAAATAATATACTTTTCAAAATAAAGAAAATGATAATGAAAAACATTTAAAAATGACCTTGATGCGTAAGAAAATAGCAATCTTATAAAACTAAATTACGAACCTAGCATGCGAAAATAGTCTTAAGATTTATTAAGAACAAACTAAATATTTACCTTAGTGTGAAAAGTTAAAGGCAGCTAAGAAGCTTGATGATGAAAAGTCTATCTTTTCTTCCATAATTTTATTTTTTTGTCCAACAAAGACATTGTTTGCTAACTAAGACCTTTCAGCAAGCTTTATTGTTATTTGCAATTTTATCCATGTATTTGAACCTTTTTATGTATTAATATGTTCTTGTCATAACGATATCAAACTGTTATTGTTTTTGTAAGTTTTTTTCCCCAACAACACATCACACTGCAGAAATTTTTTTAACGAAAAGCATATTTGAGCTTAGCGTTTCACGATAATGCAAGCAAAATTTACCGTCTAGGGTAGACTATTTTGATTTGAAAAGTTTTTACATATTATTTGTCATAAACTACCATTTTGTGTTTAAAACTAAGGATCGTGATTGGTTGTTTTACCCCTAAACTCCTTCATGCTGCTCCACTAGTGTATAGTACATCTTAAATTTTGTGGTACTATTCAACTGGTTTAATTGTATTTTATTACTTAAATAGCCCTATTTTAGATGTTCTGTGAAAACTTCCGGGCACATTTTTTTTTTGGAAGCATTGGCTTAGATTGGTTGAATTATGGTTGAATGTTTATTTTGCAAAGTATATACTTTGTAGCCTTAAAAGTCATAAACATCGGCAGAACATCATCCATGTCGTGCTATTGTTTGTGCCATTCATTTAAGAAGCAAATTTTCTGATCCTGGATGTGTACTAATATAAGATTAGATTATCTAGGCATAAAATGCCAACAACAATTGGCATAAAATTAAAACTGACCTTTTTAAGACACTGCTGAGGGATATTATATCTCTTAATAACATCCAGTAGGACAAATTAAGAAGCTATTGGGCTGATCCATGAGTATTACATGTGAAGAAACCACAGCCAAATACTGTGTATATAATTTCTGAAAAAGCATCGAACTGCCTCAGACTCACATATGATCTAAGGTTGCTCTCTACTTTATCAAATATTTAAAAAAAAATATTTAGCTGCCAATAAACTTGACATATTAATTTTCGTTTAAAATACTTACGTTATAATACCCCAGATTCATGCTTGTAATTTAATATATTTCAGAGACATACGGAAAGCTTTAACTAGAGAAAAAATTGTTCATCGTTAAAGATTCTGTGAAAAATGTAACTTACACTAAATTAACTTCATATAGCAAATTTTTATTACCTTTTTAAAACAGTAAAGGGAATCTCTTATTGTCTTATAATTATAATATACTTCGATTACGTACTTCATTTCTAAGCTTCAGCTTCAGCGTCTTTGTCAGTCTAATATACTTAACTCTATATAATGAACTCAAAATGTAATAAGTACTGAAATTAAATTACAATACATAAAAGACACAGTACAAACAGAAAAGTTATGTAAATCTTTTGTTAGACAGCTTAGAGAAAAGAAAATCAGGTTTACAATCAAAAATGCTATTGTTCACTCAAAACACCCATCATTACATTTGAGTAATAGAACCACGCAATTAAAAGAATCCCAATTTAATTAGACATCGTTGACGCCGTTGGACTTGAAATTTGTTTAATAAGATACTTTTGACAAGAGCCTCGAATAAGTGGTACCTCGAAACAAAGGAAAGTTGAATCAAGAATCAATACCCGAAGTCAAAATGAACTTTTCGAATATCATTAGCAATAAGATACTTAACAACCGCAATTCATTCAGGTGTTGAGATCCATTGTGCGATTCATGTTGTTAGACTAATTAGTCAAAAGCTCCAGATGCTAGAAATTGCAATTAAGATGTGACACCCAATTATTCAAAAGATAATTTACTGTAATAAGGCAATTCGATCTCACGCTGTAAAGTGTCATTGAGATGTGATGATGTCGTTGAGGACTGTCAAGACAGAGATTTGCAGCATGTTCAGCCGCTTGATTAAGATGAGAAGGAAAGGAAGCTCTGCTTTGATAAAACTATTATTATGGTTATATTTAGTTCAAAGACGAATTCATAAAGCTCTTCAGAATTAAATTATCAAGTTCGAAACAAGTTCGGCTATATTTAGACTAACTAGCCTCAGGAAGTACGCATCAGGAATTATGATTAATACGTATTTAAAGATTAAAATAATAATTTGTTTTAGGGACATAAATATTAATGAAGATTTAAAATAACACTAAGCAAAACTAAGGCTTCGGTTATAAGCTGCAATTCCTTGTCTGCTCGTCCACTTTATTTTACCATTCTCTTGTTTAAAACCTAGTTATATATATATATATATATATATATATATATATATATATATATATATATATATATATATATATATATATATATATATATATATATATATATATATATATATCGTTTTGCTTATTAAAGAACGAATCTGGTGTAACTGAGAAAGTACAAGCGCGAGTTCCGTTAGCTTCTCTAACAAAAAAGCAAGTCTATTTAAACTTCTATTCAAAAATGCTAAAAGCATCAACTACCAATTTGTGTAAAATTGATTGGTAGGGGAAAAGCATGAACTCGACAAACATTAAATAAACCAATAATTGAAAATAATCTTTCAGCTTGATGAATGCTCTTTTTCTTTCTTTTGGCAGAGAATTCTGGTAAAACCTTACACGGAAATTGGCTAAACGTTACGTTATAGTTACATTACCATGGTGTAACCTTACAACAAATATATCGGTTAAGTTACTCCATAGCAGCGGAGGCAACACTGCTGCCACCGTTTTTATGGAGTAAGGTTACATATGACTTTTACAGTATTGTGCCCTACGGGTGTATCAGTGTATGTTTGATAACAGAGTTAGTTTTGCACAACACTTTTTAAAAAATGCATAGGAGGCGATGTAATCTAACAGATCAGATTGTTGCTATAGATTTATGTTGTATTTCTAAATTACTGTGTGAGTGTGTTTAAAACGTGATAAAAGTTCATTTATCTTCCCCGTAAAGTAGCACATGTTTATTCTTCTTTTAACATCGTTATCGATATTCCATTCGATCCACTTTCCAAGTGCACTTTGTGGGTATAATTAAGCTGCACCTGTTAACAATAAACTTTATTGAGAGCCGATTGGATTTCAATAATAAATGTTTCCTTTTGGTGCCTATAGAAACGGCGATTGACAGCTGGGAGTTTCTTTGAAGTCACATTTTTGAAATAGAAATGTTTCAAAAGAAAAGAAAATTGCAGAGCGTGTGTTAACATATCGAAATAAGATACTTTTCACGTTTATGTCTTTATTGCAATTCCTGAATTCTTTATTTAGCGAACATAATAAAATCTCTAATGCAGTCTACAGAATGTATTGAGAATTCTTAATATTGCAAGGTTTCTAGAGACGGTTTCTGGGTCATCAATATATCTGGGCCATCAATATACGGGCGATTCTCTGTAAACTGGTAATTGACTGTCCGGACTGAGTATTTTAAAAATAATAAAGTGTAATAAAGAAATTATCGCTCTTAATACAAGTAAAGCATTAATACTTTGTGGCCTAATTGTATTTGGTGTGATAACAATTTAATTTTTTTTCTAGAAATTATCTAAGCGCCAAAAACACAGTCCCCTGGCTGTCCCAATCCCATAGTCTAACTGTTAAAGATAGTATTTCAAAAAATCTATTAGCACTACATAAATTTGGCCTTTAATATCTAAAAATGGAATAATGAAGCTATATTTTTCTTATGAAATAAGGTATAATTACGTATTTCTAAAACTTAAAATTGTCATGTAAATTCTGTCCGGAGATTTTTCAAACAGTCCCCTGCAACAAATTCAAAGCTGTAATATGAAAAAGCTATAACTTTTGCAAATTCTTTTTGGCATGAAGCTTAAAGTAATCAGTGTGAATTTGCAGAAATCGCCGAGAACGGTGTTGAAACGCTACTTTGCTTAGTTTGAGAGCCACATTTGTGATGAAAGTATCGGTCGTTGCAAAAACAGTCCTCTGGGAAGTGATTTTATTAATGTCAATTAATTTAATTATAAAACGTATTAGTTATTATGTCCACGATTTGTGCCTAAATTTATAGGTAGTGTCAAAACTAATTAGGTTCCGATAGTTTTGCAGATATTGCGCAACAAAGAGCAAAAACACAGTCACCTGGCACAGTCCCCTGCCTAGTTATACTAGGCGGGGGACTTACCCCCTATCATGATTTATCAGAAAAACACAAACTTCAATTGGCCCTCTTTCAAACCAAAGTAATAGATTCATTTTCTGAGCAATAGTATTATAATTATACGAACATTTCAAAAAACCGTGCCCGCACAGATTTCGTGTGAAAAATGACGAGTTTACAGAGAATCGCCTATATATATCCTATCAATATATCTGAGGTTTTCAATAAATTCATACAATTGAAGAAATACATATATTTTTTCTCCCTTAGATTTCTCAGTAAAAGTACAATAGTTACTTATGAATATATTAGGAATACTTGAAAATTTTTATTGATTGAGCACTTTTTTTTTCGTAGTTTTTGTAAACTGTTTTTCTCAAAATTTTAATAAATTTGTCAAGTCCGTTTCCAGGCATAGTTTATTAATTTTACGTTTACAAAGTAGTAAAAAGTTCTGATTCTTAGTTGCATCGTTTAGCTATTGTTTCTTTTTAACTAGGGGCAAAATTGTTTAATACTTGTAGTTGTTTAAATTCGAGTAAAATTGACCTAATTTGGAAAACACTCAAATATACTACCAGTAACACGTTGGCTAACTGGACTGGTAAAACATTTAAAGTAACAGCAAGTATCTTCCAAAAGCTCAAATGTTAATTAATAACATTAAAAAATAAAGCAAAACACTTAAAAATTGACATTACATTGTAGCAAAAAAAACTCTAAATTATATAAGAAAACTGTGCTTCTTATGGGAGGTAGGCTACCTGGGTGAACTGGAAGAAAACGACATAAAAAGACAAAAATTTGATGACTGACCTTGGTAACCGACTTTAAAAAATAGATAGAACAAAATGCTTTGCAAGATATATTTAGATTTTTTCCAGGAATAATTTAAGAATTTGGAAGAATGATTTTTCGTTTTAAATACTCTAATTATTTTCCTTTCACTGTAAAAATAAAGAGGAAAATATTACTAAACAAAAAATACGGTTGAGGGTCAGCTATTTTTTCATTTACTAGATAGACAAAGAACTAAGGCTCGACCGATGCATCGGCCAGGCCGATGCATCGGCGCCGATGTCTGAAAATTTTTCCATCGGCCATCGGCATCTGCCGCCGATGCTAACTTGGGAAAAACATCGGCCCATCGGCCTCGAAAACATCTAAATGCCGATGCCTGGCCGATGTTTAAACAAAAAAAGTTTTCTAAAGAGGGAAAAAATTTTTAGGCAGGCTCTTTTCTATTTTTTACTTCATAATTAAAAGTACGTTCACCGTGTGGCTTGAAATCGAGCGGCAACAGGACCAACACAGTTCTGGGTTTTGGAATTTTCCGAATCGGGCAGGATACCGAAATTTGCACAACACAGCAAACACTTTCCGAGCGATCTCTTTGATGAGAGTTTTTAGAATTACAGTAAATCCTCTGAATGGCGGAATTAATTTTTGCGGATTTATTTTCTTTTATTCCTTTTTCTTTCTTTTTTTGTGTGTGTAGGGAATGGAAGTTTTTTTTTCTTTATAATTTTAAAAAGATGTTAGCCAGATGAATTAAGCAAACACATTTATTTAATGGAATAGGGGATCTATGCTGCAAAATTTCGAGGAAGGGCCCACCTCTGGTTTCTCTGTTATGGGATAAGATCATTGTTTTCATTTTTCTTTTCTGAAATCGAATATTGTGTTACTCAATTCTAAATTGTCAAGTCTTGAATTGAATATTGAAGGTGTTAAGATGTTCCCTTTAAGCCATAACTCGTTTAAGGAGGAGTGCCCATCTGGGAGGGTCATGGCCTATACTTGCCCGTCTATTTCTTAACAGTTGGGGGGGGGAGGGGGGGCATATTGCGTTTTAGTTTTTATTTTGGTCTCCGTGCTATTTGGATTTGTGCTCCGACTTTGCTCTTGTGGGCGGGGCAACTTTGTGTTCAAAGCAAAAAAAAAAAACTTTTCACATTGACTTATCCTGATATTTCTTGACTATGAAGCGTGAAACTAACAAATAGTTATGTTTATGCATAAACTTGCCCACATCCCCCTCCTCCAAAGGCGATGGCACACCCTCTTCAAATGCTACGGAACATCCCCCCCCCCCCAAAAAAAGAGACAAAAAGCCTGCCTAAAAATTTATACCCCTAAAAACTCCAATGGTGCACTCTACGTTTTATTAAGTGTTTTCGCCAAATTAGCAATTTTATTATCTTTGTATTGACAACTAATAAAGTTTTATAAGTAGAGCTTCTTGCATTTTACCATTTGTGAAAATGTATTAAAGCTCTACTAATATTTTAAATCTACTTTTAATACATTATTTTACTACTAATGTATTAAATGTATTATATTTCGTATTTTAACCTTTATTAATCATCAACAAACAGCACGGAGCCGCCAAATGTTGCCAAAATTGTTGTTACATCACAAAACGTAAGTACCGTAAAATGGGGTGAATCGGAACACTTTTCAGCTTTGATTGCAAAAAAAGCAGTTAAAAGATTTTTTTTTAATTTGATTTTCTGGGTGAAAACTTCGGTCTTGCTTTACTTTTGATATTCCAAGCAAAGACAAAACATTTTGAGCAGTTATTATTAAAATATATAGGAAATTATGGGTGTTCCGAATCACCCCGCTGATAGGGGTCAATCGGAACACATGTTAAAATTTTTATTTTTTTCCATTTAACCTGTAATAGGTCTCACAAACATGAGTAATGTTGATGGGGGAGAATAAGAACAGATAATTACTGTCAAATAAAAGTATAATTTCAATACCAGTAAACGTTTATAATTTGTCAAAAATCAAAATAATTTTGAACTTATGAAAAATTAAAATTAATTTTAAGAAATGCTTTTTAATTGAAATACAAAGCTTTAACATAAACTGAAGTCACTCATATCGTCCACAAATATGTACTTGTCCTTAAAACTAGCAATTGTGACTTGGCTTAAGTTTTTTCATAGCATCTTCTGGGATGAACTCTGCCTTTTCTTTAGTTTCTTGAAATCTCTGGGTTTTGGAGATTGTCCTGAAAGATTTTAACGCTTATTCATGACTGTCTGTGTACTGGTCTTTTGCTATATAAAGTCTATATGACTTTTCCCCGCGTATTTTAAGTAAAAAGAAGTCTCCTGGAGAAAAAATCTTTTGAAATCTGCAACTTTTTGTCATTCTAAGATCTAGTTGCTCACGAGAAGGGATAAACAGTAATAAATCCTTGTCCTTGTCTTGATTAGAAGAATTGGGGTCAAAATCTTGATTTTTCAAACAGTTTCCTTCAAATAAGTTTGAATTGGAACAACAGAACAAAGTGTTCCGATTCACCCCGCAATTTTTTTTCCTATGGCATTTTTCAGAATTCTTCCTTTTTATGACACAATTTATAAAAAATGTAAATTCTAATGTGGTATTCTGTTGTTCAGATACATGCATAATTGAAACCTACCAGTCTTAGGTTTAAAATATAAGAAGGTTTGTTCTTGCATATGAAGTTTTGCAGTCTATAAAAATGTGATGTTTTCTAGCATTCCACATGCAGCCCTCCTTAGAAGCCAGTAGCGTTTCCAGATTGACAAAAGTAATTTTTTCCTACTTCCTATGATCTTGCTTTTCTAAAAAAAAAATTAATGGCGAAAAATACCCAATAGTATATTTATGAAGAATTTCTTTGTACGGTCGGGAAGTTTTGTTCCGATTGACCCCGCTGTTCCTATATACCCCATTTTACGGTACTGAAAGAAGTTCGAACTGCAGGTGTTAGCTCTTTGCTTTCAACGGTATTATTTTGACTTTGGTGCTTAATATTACCAAAACAGCAGTATGGAAACTTGATGCATTGAATGAAGATCCAATTTACAGTTTCAATAGACCTGTCGAGGGAACTAAAAATGCAATGACCGCAAAAAAGTAATATCAAGAAGTAAGAATTCTTAGAATGCGTAAAATAAGCGCTGAAAAAATATTTAAGATACTTAAAAATCTTTCTAATTTACTTCATTTCCTGCTTTTTCCCGTGAATTTTTATTTCTCTTAAAGTGCAAGTGTTTGCACTTTTCTTGAATCAAAACCGAAACTAAACAACTGTACTTTACACAGAGAAAGTTCGCGGGCCGGCTGGCACCGTGTATCATGTGATCCTCAGCTTAAAATCTTGTTATGACTTCGCTGTCGAATCATCGAACGAATCGAAAGAATTACTGCCAAGACTTCGGGTGCTTCGCTTACATAGTTAAAGTTATTTATGAGTTCCCCCTTTTTCTTTTTTCCCATAAATGGGGATTAAATTACCATACTTTTACAAAATTAAATTCATTGAAAATAATAAACAAACAAATAAAATAAACTACTAGTACATAATTGGTATTTCAAATTGGTTTTGTTTACTTTTGTGCAAAAAAATGTTCAAATTTAGAAAATACATAAATTGTGTAGTTTTTTTTTTTTTTTTCATTTTTTCTTATATTTTTAAATTAAACTAATACATGAAAATTTAAGTTTTTATTTATGTGAAACAAGTATGTGCAAGAAAATCTGGTGAACACTAAATCGAGTGGTAGTAAAATAGCAATTTATGCCAAAATCTGAATGACTTCATCTTAATGATTACAATTATCCTGGATTCGTAGAAATAAAAGTAGAATGAAATGAATATATGACCCTTCAAATCTTTTATAAAACATTTATTTTACTTATTTTCTGATTTTTTTTGCCATCGGCCATCGGCCGATGGAAGAGGAAAATAATCGGCCATCGGCCATCGGCCAACTTTGAACAATCGGCCAACAATCGGCATCGGCCCATCGGCCAAAAAATGCCATCGGTCGAGCCTTACAAAGAACATTATTTTTATGTCTTCTATTTTTTCCGAAATATTATCAATTTCTCAAATCAAAGTTTCTACATGATTAAATAGTCTTGTTTTGTCTCTTGGATTTTTTTTTAAACTTTTGTTAAAAATGTTTGATTAATTTTTGATATTTGAAAAATGTCTTAAATTGTTCACATTTTCCCCTTTAAACGAGCACATGTGAACAGGTCTTGGGTACATATGAACAAGATATGAAATGCAAGACAAGCATCATATTATAAAAAACTCTTTAATATGAATGGTATACATACATACCAATCACATTGAGTTATTTCTCCTATATAGCGTTCATTTATATTTTCTTCTTTGTGTCATTAAGAAAATATTTTTTTTTCCCAAACGGATAACTTTGCTTACCGTCAAATTTTGAAGGTTTTGTAATGTGTTGAGCCCTAAGAATACAAGAAAAAGCCCATAAGACTATAAAGCACACATAAATACTATTATGGAAAAAATATTTTTATTATAAATTGCATTTCAGCTTCATACAGACCAATATAATGTATTTTTAACTAACTTAAACTTCAGTATTTAACTAAGCATGAATTTTTTAGTCTTTTAATACTTTTAAAAAAATTCAAAACTAATAATCTATGTAAAAAAACATAAAAATTGTGTGCGCGTGTGTGTATGTTCTCTATACATATCCAGTTTACATCGGATCTCAACCATATTTGACAAGGAATTTTTGAACAAGAGAAGGGTGGAAGGAGGGTTTTTAATCAGTGGGTTCAGAAAGTTAACTTCTTCAGTTGCATTTATACAAAAATCACTGAAAACATATACATCAATTTCTTAAACTTTATGAGGTATGAAAGAAGGATACTGTTAGAGTTAGAAACTCATCTTACCATTTAAGAGTTAAAACAAGTATAATTCAAAAATAGTGCTCGTATACAAAGTATTCATTTACCATGAAATGTGAAATCGCAAAAACACAAAATCATTAAAAAGCTGAATAAAACTCAAATTTAAATTAACATTTTGAGAAATGGTCAAACTAGAAGTTAAAGATTTGGCAGGTTGAGCAACTGAGTTAAAATAAAAACAGAAAAGAAATCCTTCAAACTCCATCCCCCTAAAAACACTGAGTTTAAAGGATTTTTAATTAAATCTAAATCTTAGTGGTTCTAAATACCATGAAGAGCTCTTAACATATTCGAAAAAAATCAACTAAAAGTAAAAAATCGTGAACACTAAAGCAATTTATAAGTTCTTCTTTGAAGTAGCATTTTGTACTCATCATCAAATTTTCTTATTAGTCTTTAAACTTGAGAGGTTTCTTTTCTGCCTAATCCTTTATCAAGATGTAGCACTTTTTAGCTTTCTCAAATGCATAATCCTCTTTCCGTTTTTAGTTCAAGAATTTATTTGAGAAAATTATAAAAGAAACACATTTAATTAAACATTCCTGACTGAGAGCCTCCAATAAGTAAAATACTTAAAACTGTTTCAGGATTTGAAAAATATGAAAGCGAAAGAGGGGATTAAAGAAAATTTTAACCTCAATTGCAGTCGAATCGGCTGGGGCAAAATTAAGAACTCGGAATATAAAAGAAAATATACTTACGAGTAGATGAGAATTTTTAACGTATTTATATTGTATATATTTATATAATAAATATAAAGAGTTAGTGGTTAGTTTGTGGCGCATTTTCCTTGTAAACAATAAAGCCTGAAAATATGAAATTCAGAATGCAGGAAATTTTTTTACCGATATTGTATACCTACAAACCCAAATTTTGAATTGCTAATGGGAATTTTTTAATGCTCTATGCAACTTTTCCGACTTTTTACCCCACAGATTTTGAACTAATTGCCTTCGAAACTAAATTGTCTTGAAATTCAATTTAGCACAATATTTATTTATTTTTTTAATGGAGCGATTTCAATAAATATTTTTGATAAATTATTAATTTTTTTCTTGCGAAATGTAGATCATCAAAGCATAGTTTGAGTCGATTTCGTGAGATTTATTGATTGACGGTAAAAATTTATGTAAAGATTACAAAATAGACTCTTCCTGAGTCATCATATCCTTTCCAGCAGAAGTTTTACAGTTCGGGAGAATAAGGTCAGGCACTTTCGTGAACCCTTTTCCATCAATGCCGTTTCATCCGCGCTCGATTGAGCAAAAGAATTCTATGGTTTTTTGTCTGAAACTCAGCATCCAGAAGTAAAGACATTTCCCGTGACAAAGAGAGACTTTGATAATAACTTTAACGGAATGGCAAGGCGTTTGTTCCGTTACAAGGAATTAGAAAGTTGCAAATAATTTTGAAAGCGGTGAAAATGTCAGCAATAACGAAGAGCAATAACTGAAATCATGAAGTTGTGGCGTCTGTTGGGTGTTCCGTTTGAGCGACAAGGATGTTATTCAATCTAAAAACTAACGTGCAAGTTGTAATGAATTACACAGGCCAACGATGAAAAAACTTTTTTAATGAAAATACCTTATTCTTATGTTGTTTAGGTTGCTGAATCCAAATATGATGCTTAAAAAGTTGTATCACCCACCATTTATTCACATTTTATAGTTACATTCATGAAATAAAGAAACATTTTTAGAATTTAACAGCTTTTTCATAGTTAAGATAACATGAAAAAATAGGTCTAATGAACAAAGATGATGTTGGCAGCACTGCTGAAACACATGCTACAACATGATGGGGGATTACTGTTGGTCACTTCACCGGGAAGTTCAGAAAGCTATTCATCGCAGGAAAAGCTACACAAGAAGCTTCAAGGAAAAAAGGGAAAGAAAATATAAAGCAATTCCAGTTGACAAGTGAACCTTGTATCATCACATAAAATTACTATTCCAAGTATTTTACTGTAAATACAAACCATTTTTACGATTCTACAGTGTTTCATTGATTTCCCTATATACTGTAAATGGGTATTAGACTATATAATAAAATACATTTTGCTTGGAAACTAAGGGTGATACATAAAAACTACAAGCAGATTTGGATTCAGCACATAAAAATCTATCAAGATCAGCTATTAAAATTAAAAAAGTTTTCAAAAAGGTTTTTTTTGTTGGCCTGTGTTATTCGCAGGTTTGAAAAGTAAGTGAAGCTGATGACCAGCCTCTTGGCCAATCTTTGAAGGTTTCATCGATGTTTCTGCTGTCTTACAATTAAAGGGCTTGGAGGATGAAGGGGCTATGTTACATTTTGGAAAATGAACACTCTGGACAATAGTAAGTAATGGATACAAGTAAGAGAATAAAACCTGGTACATCAAAAAGTAGATGCCATTAGACCAGTGGTTCTCAACCTTTTTTCAGCTACCGCCCCCTTTAAGACTGGAAATTTTTTCAACGCCCCCTTTGCCTGAAGGAAGTGAAACGGAGAGGGGGAGAAGGAAAAGCAGTTTTCTTGACTGGTTTAACTCTATAATTTTTCCCAAATATATGATTGAAAATAGACTATGAGTAAAAAAACTTTTCAAACATAAGATTTTTTTTTTAAGCAGTCAATATTTATTCGCCAAAAAACTGTGTCAAAGAATCAACCAAGTGCCCAGAATAGTTCCATTAAATGAGTGACGCATTTTGAACGTAAATAAGAACAAAAAGGTTTGAAATAGAAGTACATTGTTTTCAACATTTTTTTTTCTTTTGAAAACCAATATACTTTGAAAAATGCACTGCGTTTAAGTAGTTCCCCAAAAAATCCAATCTGAAATCGTGTTGTTCTTATTTACTTACAACTATGCAATACGCATCCCTCTTTTATGGCAATAACAAAGCCTGACTTTCGATTTTTTGCAGTCGGGACAAAGACTTGAAACTACCACCCGTGCATATGTCATCCTTAAAGATTATAAATCAAGTTTTAATTGGAGGGAAAAATGAAACAAGTAAATAGGGAAAAAATGAAATAACTGATATTTACAAATTACAAGGTAAGTTCAATTCAGAGAAATTCTTTTTGAGTATTTTATATATTTGAAGGTTAGATAACATGCAAAAAGTCCCAATAACGCAATAATAGTATGCCTTTGGAAACATCACTTGACGCAATTTTAGGCTAGTTTTGGTAATATTAACAAGAGTGAAAAACTTCATGAAGTTTTTTCAAAATTGAAAGTTACTTTAAGGCTAATTTTAGTCAAGTTAGAGGGTCAAAGCTCCTTCCGGTGTTCTCTAAAATTGAAGTCTTAAAAACTTGAATTCAAATTATTTCTGTTGAGGTTGAAGGATTGGTAAAGGTTCGGGAGTTTTCTGCGGAATTTTTTTCACATTGTACTCAGAAAAACGCAACTGTGAACTACCTTTATTATTGTTACGGCAATGCTCATACAACACAAAAGGTCGGTCAAGTCTGGTGGCTCTCTTCTAGAAATTTTTAGAAACCGACTTCCTAAAAACGCAATTCTAGGCTCTATTTGGTCATGATCGGGGAAAGAGTAAGCGGGAAGCTCGAGATTCCCTCCCGTAATCATTTAAAAAAAAAATCATTAGGCTGTCGTTTAAAATGATGGTTTCCATAGCTCTTCAACAGAAATGTCTAAAAACAGAATTTTTATCCATATGTGGTTATGCTAGGGAAAAAGGTGAATGGTTCTGGATCTTTACCCTGGAAGTTTTTTAAAAGTGAAGTTTCCAAAACGCAATTGTAAGCTATTTTTGGCTATAAAATTTACGGGAGCAGATAAGAGTGAGGAAATTAGGACTCTTCCTTGAGAAATTTCTAAATGATAATGGCTATTTTAGATATTTACCCTACGAAAGTGGAGACCAAGCTCCAAAAACTTTTTTTAAATTTAAGTGCTATTGGCAAATTTTGGCTGATTTGCTATTTGATAACGTTAGTAGAAGTATCAGGTTTCGGGAAATAACCCCAGAAAATTTTTTTTTAAGCTATCCTTACCGATCGATGGGAAAAAGGTTTCCTATCGCTCCCGCCCAAAACATATTCTATCAACCGCCCCCTTATCGCCCAAAATATGTCCACTGCCCCCCTGCTGCCCAACCCCTGCTATACCGCCCCTCAACATAATTTTACCGCCCTCCGGAGGGGCGGTATCGCCCCCGTTAAGAACCCCTGCATTAGACCAATTCCATGTACGCACTAACGACGAAAAAGCTGCAACAACTGAAACAATAAAACTTTAAACTTTAATTACTGGCGATTTCTGTTTTTTTGCATAACCCCTTCATCTCCCAAGCCCTTCAATTCTAACCCGACTCTCCTCAATTTATTTTTGTCCCGTACTTTAGAAGTGATACGAAACATCATTTTGATCTTAATACAATTAACAAAGTTATGTAAGAAATAAAATGATCAACCCTGTGAGGCAACACTTGCGGGGGTGTTAATGACAGATTTATTAGGAATTCCCTGATTACGCAATTGGGTTTTACACACTTGCCCTCCGCGAGAGCGCGTGGCAGAGCGCATGAGGTCAATAAGACTCTTGGCACTCATTTAGAACAGACGAGAAAATCATGACCGGATAGCGGGATGATAATTTTATGAAATATTTCTTGACCGCTATCCGGGAAAAAGGGTAAATTGGCTACCCATCTTGTTGATCGGTGTAAATAAATAAAAAACAGTTTGTTTGTGATTATGGTGCCCATTGTTCTCCATCACTCGTGACTCATGAGTACTATGGAATAGGAAGAAATGGGTAATTTCCATTTCAAGTTAATAGGACTTGCAGCAAAGCTAAGAAGGGCATTCCTGAAAAAAGGTCAACGGTGACAGCTTTAATGCCCAGAAGTCTCACTGGAAAATATGTAATGACTTACGAAGATCCTCTTTTGAAATCATTAAATATTATTTAACCATCGAATCAATACAAGTGTCGTAATCGACTCGCTGTCATATCTTTCCGAACTGACAATATATGAATTTTATATGAAGTTTTCTATTCCTAAGCATGATAATTTAAAAATATTTCTGAATATTTCTGTTCAGAATAAAAATGCTTCCTGATTTATTTTTCAATTATGTTTTGCAGAACTAGATACTAGCTTGGTTCAACAAGGATAGACCCTTTTTTACTTTTACCGTTTTTCGACGACGTCACTCGCAAGTGATAGCTAACTGGATTTTGGGATTTAGTTTCGGAGAAGCGAATTCTCTATGTCGAATCCAAAAAAGAAGAAGGCATTCTTTGAACTCTACTCCCCCCCCCCCTCGAGTTACTTTAAAAACATATCAATATGCGTAGTTCATTTTTAAAGATTACTTAGATATGTCTACGTAAAATAGAGAGATTTTGATAATTACAATGGGA
This sequence comes from Uloborus plumipes, assembly GCA_038373865.1. Classification (NCBI taxonomy): domain Eukaryota; kingdom Metazoa; phylum Arthropoda; class Arachnida; order Araneae; family Uloboridae; genus Uloborus; species Uloborus plumipes. The sequence goes on from JAXGGA010000168.1 coordinate 239,870, forward strand.
GAGAGAGAGAGAACATTTTACATATATTTTTCTTGAATTTAATAGTTACATAAGTATACGGTTATTCAATAAAAATGTTAACTTCTGTCGAGGAAAAAAAAGTACCGAAGTGAAAAAAGTATCAAAAAATAAATAAATAAATAAAAATCACACAACATAAGAAGGTAAAAAAACATGAAAAAATATCGTAATTATAACTGAGATTAGCCATAATAAATAGTTTGTAATGTGTCTACTGCTTCTTATTCGATGGTTACGTTGGTCACGTTACGTTAGTCACGCGCCATCTTGGGTAAAAGTGGCAAAAAAGACTAAAAACAATTAAGATTTAATAATTTGGTTTATGTTTTTAAAAGCCAACTTTACACATTTTTCAAATATATCATTCAATTTTTAACACTTACTTAACTTTCAGAAATTTTTGCCTCACAACATAAGCATTAGTTTTCAGGGTTGCATGAATGTTACGTTAGTCACACTGCTATTATGGTTGAGAAAATAGCTACTGTCAGTAATTTTGTTTTAAATTCTTATCAGAAATGATACATAGATAACATGTACATTGTAAATCCACCAGCATAACTGAAGAATATTTTTTATCCTTTGAGTTACAAGTAAAAACAGTTACAAAATCAGCTTTGAATGTTACGTTAGTCACTATGGAATGAGCCTATATATTAATTAATATAGAGACATATACAAAATCTGATAGTTTTAGAGATACATATTGACATCGGTTTCTTAAAATTAATATTTATGCAGATATATAGTGATAAATGCGAAGATAAATAGGTACGTATATTTAGAGATAGATATCTATGTAAATATAAATAGATGCGTGTGTGTGTGTGAATTGGTATAAATATACTATATAGATCAGTTTTTTAGGATTCTTCGGAAGTTTTCACCAGAACGAAATTGATTCATAGAAAATAACTTTACGTTTAATTTATTTGGTGCAGCACATAAAGAACCAGTACTAAAAGTAACTTACGTATTGATGGCTTATGACATTTACAATGAAATAACATTATGGAATATCTAAAAGCAGCTTCTTACGAAGTAATTACCTATTTTTAAGCAGGCAGTTAGATTCGTATCAATGAAACTAACAAGTTAAAGTCTGACACGCTAATTTAAATATTCAGTACTACAAAATACATTTTAAGAGTTATTGACCGAAATTAATGGCGAAATCGCGAAATTAGACACTCCAAAACAAGTAAATGAATCTAAGTGTCGAGATTTGAAATTCAACCGGAAATTAGTATACTCTATTATTTGACGTATTCTTGTTGCACGACGGAAAAAACGAATGATATTAAACCAATGCAGATTCTATAATTTTTTAAAAATAATTTTGCTCTACTTGTAACAATTTCCGTTAAAATTACATTTCATATTTAACGGCTGAAACTTTTCCGCTTATTAAATGTTATTTGCTTGCTTCTGCATAAACAGTGCTTTTTTATTAACCAGGGTTTAGCAGCTCTTGTTATACATTTTTGTGTATCAGTTTTTGTATTCATTCTAACTCTTCAAAATCATTACGACTTTAACTCAATAATCATATCCTATAATTGTTTTCAGCTCTTTTAAGTTCGTAATCTTGTAAATGATTTATAGATTATTCCTTTTTTCGGTTGCATATTGGTGTATTCTGTTAAACGTGAATTCGGATTTTTTTTTTTTTCATGTTTCCTTACTTGTGGGGTATATTATTTCTCTTTCTTTCTTCTCTTACAATCAATGTAGGTGATTTTTATAAAAAAAGTTATCGTTTTCCCTCTTTGCCATAACGTTGCTCAAGGAACAGGTGTTTTAGTCTCTCATGAGTATTGAAATCTTTGTTTCACATATTTCGTTGAAAATGAATCTATTCATGAGAAATGAATTATGTCATAGATTTTAATACAGGTAAAATAAAGACATGTAATGTTTAATTTTTATACAATATAATAGCGACACGTACCGTGCAAATTTGATTAAAAAAAAAGTTACTTTCGTTTTATCTGACTTCATGCAAAAAAGAACAAAAAAAGTTTTGTCTTAAATTCTGATGCTAAAAATAATTTACTGGTGGCAAAAAATTTATTTGCTCCTTTATATTTTAATGTGAAGGATTTTATCTCTGTACGTTAGCATCTACTCATTTTATCGTTATGTTTTTATATCGTCTTTAATTTTAACAGAAAACGATAGAAATTATTTTTTGTAAAAATATTTTTGTTATAACTATAAAAAGGAACACAGTATGTCTAAGTAAAAATACTATGGTTTCGTATAAAAAAAACTTTTATCCACTATTAAAGTATTTCTTTTCTTTGTGATTTAGCATCAAATACAATTTTAATTCTTTCCCTACATCGTTTTTATTTCACGATTTTAAAGTTAGCAGCTAATGATTTTTGCTCAATATTAGAATTATTTCTAAAACAGAATATTTTCAAAAAACAAAAAGTAAAAATCTCTCGCTAACTGTTTGAAAAAGTGCAGATGGGAAAACATAAAGAGAGAAAAAGACGAAAAATAATAAGTAGTAAAAGAAAATTTAGAAGCAAAATGAAGTAAAGTAATTATGCATGGATAACACGAGATTCTTTTTTCGGAGGAAATAATTATTGTTAGCAGGAGAAAGATGAAAACACTTATAAAAATAAATAATCGATTAGTGTTTTTTTTTTTTTCAATGCTTTATTTATTTTTACATTCCCTTTAATAAAATTTTATAACAAAATGTATGAGAAACACTAATTAAATTTCCATTGAAATTTTCATGATTTTTTTTCTTGACCTCACAATAGTTGTCTTTTAAAGCACTTTCCTTTGTCTTTCATTATTTTAATCCTCAATAATCTTTCTAAAATATAAAGGAAGAGTTAGGAAGAAAAAAAAAGAACATTAGCTTTTGAAAAATATCCTCTTTAAAACAAATTAAAAATTAAACCACGGTTAAAATTACTTTCAAATCCCGATAACTTTGTTCTGAAAATGTGATTTTTTTTTTTTTTTTTGCATTCTCTTTAAATGACTATTATTGCCAGCAATTTCTTTTGACCATTTTATAAAGTAAACCATTTTATAAAGAGAAAATGAGGATTTTTTTAATCTGAAGCTAATATAAAAAAATTAAGTAACAAATAGGGATGCACCGATAAGCAAATTGGCCGATTACCGATTAATCGGCTTTTGATAATCGGCCGATAAATCGGTTAAGCCGATTAATGATGAGGGTGATTATGTTCAATACTATTAATTTCACCATCACTGTTTTGTCTTTTGATTTTATGATTCTAAATTTTGGAATAGTAAGTAATTTATTTCTGAGAGGAAATTTTTGTTTTTTTTTTATATTTCCCTACTTATTCCAACATAATTTCAATATTTTTTCAAATTTTAAAGAATAAATATACATATTATTGTCAACAATATTGCATTAACACGTTGTTAATTATGTGAACTGGACATGAAAAGTAAAAAAAAAGGGGGGGGGAGGTGGTGAGCACTCTCATTTAGAAGTACTTTCAATTTAAATATTTCAATTCTTAGTAGCAATTTAGTTCAAGACTTGAAATTCTTTGTGAAAATTAAAGGGAATCTAAAAGCACTATGCTAACTAATGAGAAAAGTATCGACATATTAAAAATGTTGCAACATTGTCTATGCGTATATTTATTCAAAAATCTGAGAATTATTTTATTAAAAACTTTATATCAACTTGAGGATTATTATTACTCATAATAAAATTGTTTATCATAGTTTCTTAGTGAAGGTATACTTTAAAAAATAATATTGAAAAAATATTTTTTAAGCCAATTAATTGGCCCGATTTTACAGATTATTAATAATCGGCCAAGTAGCCGATTATGGCCGATTAACCTGTACTGCCGATTAATCGGTGCATCCCTTTAGTAATAAAATACTTTTTAATACTATTTAATTGTTTTTTCCCTACATTACACTTTTTACTAGTGAAGAAAATGGTTGTTAAAAGTAACTATGTTTCAAAATTTCATTTCAAACCAATTATTGTAAATGTTTTATTGGCATTCAATCAAATTCACTATTCGCAAGTGAAATCGAGAATATTCGCTATTCTCGATTTTGAAATAAATACTTTTCAGCGCCATCTCGATATTCCTTCCACATATTTTTAGTAAAGCATTATATGAAGAGAAAATGTGATATTTTTTTAGTAAGAGCTATGCTATAATTTTTCAGGTAAAAAACCGACTTTTTTGGTACTTTAAAATTGTTTTACTAAATATGGTACTTAATAACATTGAATTAGATGGGGATAAAAAGCACTAAATTTCAATTCAAACTCATAATTTTGAATGATTCGCGGCATACACAAAATAGTAACTAAATTCAAGATTTACGATTTGGAAAAAATAAATACTGTTTCACCCTGTTGACTATTTGTTAAAACACTACTGTATGGAATTTCCGTTTATACGAAGCGGAGGTATTAGTATTTCACTCATTTATGAAAGCATCACGGTACTATCAAATAAAAAACTTAAGTACGCATGGCGAATACTGGAAGATTGAATTTTTACGTGCCTTTGTTGCACAGGGAGTTATTATATTTTGTTAAAAAACTACAAATATATAGGTTAGTACAGAATATATTATATTCATGCTCGATCATAAAATTAGAGCAGTCTGAAAGCATATTAAATTAGTTAAGTTAAAAATGCAGGACAACGTGTCTAAAAGCATAAATAAAAGGTTTAAAAAGAGCTAGAAAACTGCAGCAAATAGCTATTTCGGGGCTATTATAAATGAAGCCCCATCATCAGTGCAAAAAGATGATGGTTCACTGACCACAGTCAAGTGAACCTTTTATTTGTACTTTTAGACACGTTGTCTTGCATTTTTAACTTCATTAATTGTACAAAGTTTTCGACTGCTTTTCTTACAAATTAGATTAGTTGTTTACAATAAGGGGTTGGTTATTACTAAAATGTATATATGTGATCCGAGGATCATACTGGTAGCAAACGCAACAATCCTCCCTAGCATTTTTACAAACATGCATTTTGTTGCTGTTATGAGAAAATACTCCTCTGGTGATTTCAAAGTGTAAAAATATATTTGTAGTATATTACTGTTTATCTACTTAAAAAGACGGAATGGATGTCATAGGTACAATGCAAGTGGTAATTTTCTGTGTGATGACAGCGCAATCATGGTTCTCTGGGTGAAGATATTTTTTTAGCTTTTTGATGCCAAGCCATAGTATACTCAGGTTGGTTTATGATATAGAGTTTAATAGTAAATAATGGTTTTCAACACCAGGTTGCGTAGTATAGCCCAGTGGTTCCCAAAGTCCAGACTTTCGCGGACCCCCTAATGAAAATTACTAACTTTGCGGACCCCTTCCCCTCTCAGAAAAAAAAAACATTGATTTCATACACTTAACCCTTCACTGCACGGTGTGCCAGATCTGGCACAAACCAAATAAACCCCCATATATTCCAATGATTTTTGAATGCAGTTAAACTGAGCTTTGTGCCCCTTCTGGAACATTGCTATAACAGTTTAGTGTGATTTTTATGCACTAGTTAGTTGTACTAGTCTAGGTATTACAGTTCTTGCTTTTGAAAGAAAGAAGGTCTGCATTTCCGTTAGAAGTGTGCTCAGTAATTATTTCCTTTGTTCTAAAAATGCTTAAATACACTTAGTGGAAAGTTTGTTTATACCACTTATGGCACAAAACACATTATAGATTATTACACTTATCGGTATACAAAGCATATGCTATGTGCTTTGTGCCATATATAGAACAAACAATTAAAACATCATTTTTGGTGCATATTTTTAAGATTAATTTTTTTCTTCATTTTTCCTGAACTCAGGGCTATTTAAAAGGTAACAAATGGTTTTTTTCATGAAAATATAAAAAATCGTGCAGTGAAGGGTTAAACCTTTTTTTTTTCTTATATGTTTTTACTTTTTAGAAATGTTCTTATTCATTGTTCCGTTTATTTTTAAAGCTCTTGTCTAATTTTCATTATTTGACATTATTACTTTGATCTATGGAAGTAAAAAATGTATTCGAAACTATCGAATCGGAAGTAAAAATCTATTTAAGTGTCAAATATGTTAAAATCCAGGGTTCTGAAGGTTACTGTGCCATGTATGTACGTAAGCAACAACTTTTTTCATTCCCTATAAATGTGTGCTTTCGTGTTGAATAAAAATATTGTTACTCCCCTTTAATTCCAACTTTGTTTCACGCTTCACCAAGATAACACCATGGATCCTCTATCATGAGCTCGCGAACCCCCAGGGATCTACGGACCACACTTTGGGAAACTCTGGAGCCTATGTCGTGCCCTGAATGTCTGCAACAAAAAGTGTTTTGTAAAAGAAATTAGAGATATGTATACAAAGCATGTAACTGGAAATAAATCATCAAGGTATTTTGCTAGGAAAAGGAGAATGTTTTTTTTTCTTTTATTTCGTTCAATTATGTTGGTTCAGTGATTTCCTTGTTTCTTAAGTCTTTCTTTGTTTAAAAGATGGGGAAAATTTTTAAGGTTTAAACCAATGAATATCGGTAAAATAAATTTTTTTGACAATTTACGGGCTTCGGAATGAGGGAACGAGCAATAAATTCGAAATTGGAGCGTAAAAAGCTAAAAATATGTAAGAATACATTATAATGCCGAAAAAAATTACTGAGTGATTCCGAAACTAAAATACGCATATAAAGCTTAAAAAAGCAAGGACGTTTTTTTTTTTAAATCTCAGAATTTGATGATTTGGGTTTTTATATCAATGATATTAGTCAGTCGAAAAATCAGTAATACAATTTTCAAATTAATCACTCCCTTTCATTTTCAATACATTATTTTTCGCTAAGTATTTATAGTAAAGAACTCACCACCTTCATATTTTTCAATCAGTACGATGTATTTTCCCCTTTTACTTCGTTGTGATTTCAGTTTTGCACTTATTTCTGAACTGAGTGCTTCTATGTAATAGAAACATATTTTGGACTAAAACTGATGTCAGCTCGTAGGAATCTAAAACAAAAACATGAATGCATGTCGAAGACAATTAAAGAGAAAATCTGATATGAAGCAGATTTTTTTTTTCTTAAAAAGATCTTACGTCGATGAAAAACCCTCTAGAAATAAGATTTGTACAAGAGCTTTTCTGCCGTATTTTTCGTAAAATAAGACAAAGCTAGGTGGTACAATACTTAATGCAAAGACCATAAAAACAACGGTTTATTTTTAGCTTTAATTTTATACGTTGAAGAAATATTAGATAATTATTGTAATTGTACTTGAAGAGCGAATAAAATTAAACAATGATTGAATCAGTTGTATAATGTTCTATAGGGCCCATTCAAGACCAAAATTTCATGTTTTACAGGGTAAATAAATGACCATTGAAACACGTAGTCTATAATTGATTGTAAGTTATCTTACAGAAAAGCATATATTCAATGAAAATGTTTTGCTTCTCTGATTGAGCTAAGACAAAAAGGAAAACAGAAAAAATTTAGAAATGAAATTGCTTAATCAGCTTTTTTTAAAAATTCAAATAAAAGAAAATTTTGATAAAGTTACTGCAAATGAGCACATGTAGTTAAATTACTTTAGTTTTTTTTCTTAAATTTATAGACAAAGAGATTAAAAAAACTACAAGAAACAAATGGCGATGCTTCCGCAAAGGACAACATGTTCTTACTATAGTTTTAATCAAGAATTTTTAATAAAAATAAAATACATGTATCAATCCAAGTACAGTTTCTATTCGTTTCTCGCAGCAATACATTTGGAACTGTGCTTATTTGTAGCACATACGCATGTATAAATAAGTTAACTGAGAATATTTATCCCCGCTATTGTGTTGCAGTAATAGTTAATAAGGGATGACAGATTTGATAATCAGTGTATGCCATATGTCATTGCTTAAAACTAGTCTGGTAGTTGTCTCTGTACATTTGTTTTCAAAAGTATGAGCAAAAGAAAAGGCTGGGAAAAAAACAATATAAAACTTGTGACTTTTAGAAACATGTGAGTTAACATGGTATCACTTGACTCTAGCTCAACGCATCAACTTGAACCAAACACCCCTCGTTAACTGAAAACGATGAAAAAGAAGCGTCGAAATAAAGCGATTTCTGTAAGTAACATTCATGCCATCTATTCAAGGAACACAGATATATTTTTCTTAATATGATATAATTAGTGAAACACCTTATAAAACAATTAAAATTTACGTTTGTGCACAAAAAAAACTTACAAATAAGTATTAATCGAAAAGAAAAAAAAAGTCCCGCGTACATAGGCCAACTCAGCATAAGTTTGTTGCTTCTATGTAAAACTCTCCGTTTACTAGGGCACATAAGTACTCGGAAAATAAAGCCCTTGTATCAGCTTAACCCTGTAACAAATGTACCGAAGAAAAAAAAAGGAAATTTTCAGATTTATTATCTTTTTCTGAAGATGACTGTCGTAGAATTTCACTCCAACTATGTATAAAAGATTTTTATATATCAATCAATAGTTTGAAAAAATAAATTTATGTATGCATAGCATTATTATTATTTCTTTAACATTTCAAACAATATTTCAAAATCATTTTATAAAAGCTTACAAAACAGCAATAAATATTTTGAAACGACACAATTTTCTAAAAAGTTCTAGTTTGTTTTGTACTGTATACGAACTAAATGAAAAATTCATTTCAAGTGAAACATATTGGAAAATGTAGTCATTTATTTGTATAACCTCCAAAATATTATTCTGAATTGGTATTTTAGCTCTAAAAACAAAAATTTATTTTTAGCTATGTACAATGTTTAAATATAATGTGTAAAAAAGTTAAGACACAATAACAAATTACTTAATATGTGTGGCAAACAAACATAAATTACACTGTATCAAAACAGGGAAGATATAATAGCAAAGATCTGTTCATGAATGAGCAATTGTAACTTATGTTTCTCTAAATTTCATTTCTCCAGTGATACAACCAACATATTTATTTTTCCCCTGTAACACATAAGCAGCGAACGAGAAGATCTGACTAATACCCACAAGCACTAAGTATCAAATTATGTTTACCTCCTGAGAAAGAAATAGCATTATCCGGAAAGGGCTCAATATCGCAACAAACTTTTCATCCATAAAACCACGAGAAAGTTAAAGTTCAGAGAAACTACTAACCCAATTGTTTCTGGGGAAAAAACACAATAACTTTGCCCAAACAAGTACCGTGATTGTTTTAACTTGATAAGCAGTTTAGCTTTCGCTTATTATTAAGCTAGACAAGCCCCGGTTTTCTTCCTTTTTCCCCTACAACCATTTATTAAGACACGATTAGAGAAGGGCATCACGTAACGGCGAAAGCCTCAATTGAGTTATGATGTTCGAATTATATTGAAGCACTCCACTTCGGAGCATTACGGGATAATTAGGCATTCTGCCTAATGAGAAAGTGGACACCTCCCACAAACTCCCCTGGAACATAATAGGTTGTGATTAAGAAGCAAGCCAAATGTCGTAACGTTCAAGAGGAAATCATTGGATTATGCGAGTTAAGTGCCCTACTCACAAGACTGGCACTATACCGTTTGCTACCCAATCCTCTGTTATTCAATCTGATTACTAATCGCCGATGATGATTGGATTTTAAGTGAGTTATGGATCTCGATTGAACCAGTAACATCAAATCTCTTTACGAATGAAAAGTATTGCATTTAAGTTTAGAGGTTTATTTAACTACTATAATGTTTAATTAGCATAACTTTCAAATAAATATCTATATACATTCAAGCTTACACGCAGTTCAACTACAGTTCCACAAAATTCAGGACTAGGTTATAGTGTGACATTTAGATAGAAATCAGCTTTCTATGGTTTTCCACGGAAATCAGCTCTGATGAATTTTAGAGTCATACTACGAAAACTTAGCACAAACTTAATACAGACCGAAATTTTTAACGTAAAATAGGAGGTGCTCATTATAGCATTCGTTTTTACAATTTAACATATGTTTAGCAGTGCAAATGTATCATTATTCGTCATATATATCTAGATGTAAACAATCATTACTAAAAAAATACCTTTTGAGAAGATAAAGAGACAATATTAACACTGGATATGAAATTCTATATAAACTTTGAATATGCAAAGAAAATATCAACAGTACAGATAAAGCTAAAATATTGACAGATTTAAGTGAGGAAGCTGAGAAAGACTTTATTTCTCTTCGTAAGAAATATGCTATAAATGCATTTCATTAGTAACACAAGACAGCAAAAGTATTGCCATTAAAATAATGTTTTACAGAAAATTTTAAACAGATCATTCATCTTTTGAAATCTTTGGCTTTAATCAATCATTCCCCCTTTTCCAATGCCTTAAGCGCGATTGGCATTGCTATCGGAAATTGCTGTATTAAAAAAATTGATGCTATTCGCTTTGAAAACTTTCTAAAATCTCTTCCTAGCATCCAATCTCCCTAGCATCCAATATTATTTTTTTTATAATTGTGCAAACAATGCATTTTTTGGTCCATTTCTTCCTCTTAAAATCTAGATAAACCTTTAACTCCAAGCATTCAAGAGCTATACATGTTGCAGGTCAAAAGTATTTAATTGCTCAAACTTTGATGATTATCTACGGTGAAGAACAGAAATCAACTGTAAATAGCTCAATATAAACAAGAATGATTGCAAAGGAAACTTGGTTAATATCCACTAATGAGTTTTTAGTAAAGATTTTTAGAAACGAATTAAGTGAAAAGGCAAATGGCATTACTAACGAACGCCGACAAAGGATTTGTATTGCTTAGGCAGCAATATATGAGTAAAACTAGACAGTTTTGAAATATTAACACGCATCTATCCATCCAATGACGATTTTCAGGGAAAATATTCGACTAGCCTTGTAGCTTCTCGAAACTTTCCTTCTTAAATGCAAAACAATGGAGCCATGCTAGGATAATTTGTGATTTTTTTTTTTCGTTTTTAATTCTGTTACTCATACTCAAGTCGGAAAATTATGTGATGAATTGACTATTCTCTTATCATCCTGCCTGAAAGCTGTTTTTATTGACGTATCCTATAATAAACAAATACCATGAAAAGCCGAGTTTAATTGCCCTCACAGAGGTTGGACTTTTTTTAACAGATAAAGCGCAAGAAAGATTTACAGCACATAGAGAGGACATAACATGCAGGGCACCGGTGAGAATCGAACCCACGACCTCTGGTATTTAAAACGAAGCTTCTACCAGAGAGCCCCGGAGAACCCTTTGAAAGTTATTGAAGTAGTTAATTACAAACAAGAATACATTTAAAAGCAAATTAGAACAATGTTAAACAATTTAAAGACATCATTTTTCAGTTAACAGAGGTTACACATTCCTCCTCTCTCCCTTCACTCAAATTTAAACTATACTATTCGAAATACTTCAACTACTTCCTAGATCAACGTTATTTAAGGAAATGTATTGGTTGTTGCACTAATACTCATTAAATTTCCTCAGGGACTTTCCATAACTGGTTGAAACTCATTATGGCACACTGTCGAACTTTTCTAGTTTAAAATATTAGCATTCCTATAAAGGTGTAAATCTCTAAAGTTAAAATTGCATTCTAGCCATTTAGGAAGTTTTTAATACTTAAAATATTTCATCAGTGCTGTGTTCAAGGTACCCAAAATGCGCACCAAATTGATGATAAACGTTTTCATTTTACTTAGACTACACAGCGGCTGTTACAAACAGCTGTTAAATCAGTTGCAGAAATAGGTGACGATGCATCAACCATCGTAATAAATTCATTAACTAAAGAGCGCCAAATTTATTTAATGGAACAGCTTCGTGAATTACTCTTAAATATTTCATTCATCATTAATTGAATTTTTAAAAATCCATTCAAATTTCTGCTCATTTAACTAAACGTTTCTACATGATGGTTGCTATTAAACTTAGAAAAGCAAGCTGAGCCATACGAACCGAAATATATTCATCAACGCCAATTGCTTTTGATTTTAAAAGGGTAATTTTTCAATCACGTATGTAGTATAGAATTCTCAGATGAAACAGCTTCATAGTGAAGTTTTTATATTAGGAAAATAAATAAAATATTTTTCTTTACTTTATTGCATTATATACATATATTTTTTAAATATTTCATTGCATAAAAAGATTACGGCTTGCAAGATTACATGAAGAAAAATTGCAAATGGGAAAACGCAGCATTTTTAAGAACTTTAACCCATTAATGCCTGGCGTCCCTTTGTAGGGACGGTCCAAAAAGTGTTTGAACTTACCAAAAATGAACATTGCAGCCAAATAATAGTGTTCAATTATTACTTTGGTATTGTTTCAATTCATTTTTAACAGATTGCAGCACATAACCATTGTAAAGAGTGTTCTGTAGCCGTGTAACCAGTATACAAAATATCTTTGGGAAAAAAATGCCTGGTATTAATGGGTTAAATGCTACAAGCTACGTGATATTGAAAATGGAACATCAAGAATAGGTGGCTGGAAAGTGATGAAACTCGCCAAAAAAAGAGAGATTTTTTTTTGTAAGCAAAACGTGATATTTTACTCAAAATGGTATTCATTATACAGAGTGAGAAAAATGTCGGCAAAGTAGATATTAGGGCCACCGTGGACGGCAATTCGTGAAGAAACACGTCTACGTATAGAGTCGATGAGAGTAAGGGAGGGTCTGAGGAATGGATGATCTCCAATCCCTTTCAACCATTCGTCACAATTCGTCTTCTCAACCCGATGGTGGCAGGATCTGGAAACAGCACCCAATCATATCCCAAATGCGTTCAATTTGTGAAAAATTCGGGGAGATCGGTGCCCAGGAAAGCATCTGTACACCTTGTAGAGCACGTTGACTAAGGCGAGAAGTGTGCGTACGGGCATTATGTTACTGGTAAACGGTATTGGGCAGTCCCTGAAGGTAAGGGAGTGTCATCGGCAGCCACGCATCATTCAGGTATCATCGGGTCGGCATAGAACCTTGAATACGATTTAGAGGTGGTCTGGAATCGTGCACAATTATGTCTTAAACTATGATGTTTTTTCTTTCAGAAAATTAATTTGGCTGCTAAAATTGTGTACGTACCAAACCCATTCGAGTGATATAGCTGATGCTAAAGCATCAATATTACTATATACTGGAGCTTGAGCTCGTTTTGTTCTGAATGAAGTTCTTACCTTTTTGTATCTTCTTTTAATATAACGATTATACTCCTAAACTTTTAAGGTAAAAGTGTAAAATCATAATAAGAATTTTTCATTGTTTTGACTTACTGGCTACAATCTATAGCCTATTCCTCGGTTACGTTTGCTGTGTACTTGCTTACTAAAACTGAATAAATACTGTAAAACGTAAATTACTTCAAATATTTTGTGAACATTTGAAACAGAGCTGCATAAAGCAACATCTTTTGAACACGTCTCATTTCCAAGGAAATATAAACAATTTCGTAAATTTATAATCACTAGAAGACTATTTGGAATTGCCTTGGTTCAGTGGTATTAGCATATACCATACAGCTTTTTAAAATGCAATAAAATAGTCAAAAACCATTTTTTTTTTTTCAAATGCATAATAATCTGTAATTTCTGAGAAAAAAAATAAAAAAAAAAATCTTCCTTAACTTCAGCTTTAGAGTAATCTGAAATAAAATGTATCATATTTTTGCTTAAAGCCAGTAGGAAAATTACGCACTTTTATAACCAACGTAATTGTCACACATTGTCATAAATTGTAATCAGCAGTAAAGCTGCAAATTACTTTCAGTGAGAAGTCGTTTCCTAGATTTCGATACTAATTTTCCTTCCTCAAGAAGATAAAAATAACACAGAAGCAAGTGTGTCGAGAGTTATGGCGAAATTTCAAACATAAAGAGTCTATAAATTTCATTAAAATTTACTTCTTGGTCTAGATTTCTCTTTATGCGGTTATAAAGGATTCCTGGAGATAATTGTAAGTAAAATGTAAAATTTCCTCATGATTTATAATGCTCATAACTAAATAATGAAACACGTTTTCGTAATTCTTTGTCTTGAGGCTCAGTGGTGCTTAAATATATCATGTCCTCTAAATTTGTCGCAATGAGACGTTTACCGCTTCCTTCCGATACTGTTTTTAATTAGAGATTATTCTTTGTCAAAGACTTCAGTGCACAATGACTTAAAATTTTACAGACGACGGAAAATTAATTTTTAAGAAATGAATAGGTGAAACTTTATGTACATACGAATTCTTAAACAAGGGAGAAAATGTAAAGTCATAAATTAAAGTCCGTAATCTTAATGGACCTCTTTGAGAAATCAGGGATTTAGTGTTCTATTTTTACGTTTCTAAATTTTAAAGAAAATTTAAAGGTGAAATATGCAGATGGTTTTAAAAGTTAATCTGTATTTTAAAATGGAGGTTGGTATTAGAATATTTTTTACATATACTTCATGTATGTTTGCACACTTTTCTTTTCTTTGATTTCTAAAACTTTACAACTTTTTTTTGAATGTACTACCTAATGAGTTTAACTGGATTCTTATATAGCACAATTTTGCACTAAATGCAAAAGTTTTTATACAATGCTCATTAAATATGCTTTCTTAACCTGGCGCTATTCTTCGCTATTAGAGACAAATGATTTGTTTTCAATTAATGATTACTATATTTATTTATTTATTTAAAATATTTTTACGATGATACGACTATTTCTTTGATTTTAAATAACTTTTTAATTATGTAAATTATAAACATTTGATTTATTTTGCTAAATTTTACTGTTAAAAAACAGCCTAAGAACTGTAGTGCAGAACTGTAAATGTATATATATATATATATATATATATATATATATATATATATATATATATATATATATATATATATATATATATATATATATATATATATATACTAGCTGACCCGGCCACGCGTTGCTGTGGCTAAGGTATGGGTTAAACTATAATGTTTCAATAGAAACGAAAAACTTTATTACCGTTATAGAGATCAACTTTATATAAATATGAATTTGAGGTCAAAATATGAAAACAATCGAACAAAATTTCCTAAGTTTGCTAGAAACAAAAAATCAACAAAAAATGTAGCATTTTAGTACTTAGAAATATTATATTCAAGCTTGTAACAATTGAGTTAATTAAAAATTTGCTAATTGCTATTGTAACATTTTATTTTTTAATGTAACATTTTATTTTTTAATAATGTAGGTAGGGTAGATAATTAACCAATATTATTTGTTATTTTTTGAATTATAAGCATTTTTAATTTCAGTTTAACTCAACACTAATCGGTGCACAATATTCTTTGTTAATCTGTCTCTTGTAAACAAAAATAGATTGGACGGTTTTCCCACACGGGAGCAAGCGACCTATAGTTGCCCATGGGGAAAAACATGGATTTTCTAAATCTAAACCGCAAATTGACATTGTTTGTCCTTGGGACTTATTAATGGACATGGCGAAAGCTAAACGAATGGGAAACTGTAGCCTTTTGAAGGGTATTGAAGATTCTGACGGTGTCATTGGGATACGTGGCAACAGAACTACTTCATCTTTAAACTTGCCAGTCAAAATGATTGCCTCAATAATGTTCCCGGTGATTTTTTTGATAACTAAACGCGTACCATTGCATAATCTCGGTGGATTTAAATTACGTAGAAGAACTATGGGTGAACCAATTTTTAACCGCAGATTATGTGGTGGCATTCCGGGTATGTTTAAAGAATTTTAGCCAAGAATACAGAAAAGCTGGTAGCTAAATAGATAATTTGCAATAAAAAATATATTGCGGTCCTAAATTGAGATAAAAACTATCCTATCATTTAAGTTGGACCAAACTGAAACTGCGTGCAAAATTTGGTTAAAATCGGTTCAGTAGCTGAGGAGTCCATTGGACACAAACACAGGGACACGTAATTTTTATATATTAAGATATTACCTGTTTACTGCGCTCCGGAAGCTGTCAGAACGTGTGCTTTATGTCGCTCAGCCATGGAGGTGTCAAAAAAGGCTTAGTAAAAAGGTTTAGCCAAGAACACAGAAAAGCTGGTAGCTAAATACATAATTTGCAATTAAAAATACATTGCGGTCCTAAATTGAGATATAAACTATCCTATCATTTAAGTTGGACCAAACTGAAACTGCGTGCAAAATTTGGTTACAATCGGTTCAGTAATTGAGGAGTCCATTGGCCACAAACACAGGGACACGTAATTTTTACATATATATATATATATATATATATATATATATATATATATATATATATATATATATATATATATATATATATTTGCAGAATTATTAGACTTAAAATTGAGTTATGTATCCACTAAATGATTAATTACAAAGATTTTTTTAAATTGACAATGTAAATACATTGCATAATGATTCTATTGCATCATCTTAAAAATTATACGTATCAAAAATATCATCGCTCAGAGCAACAATAAGACATCCAAGACGCAGAACAATAATAATACTGAAGCGACCGACTGTATGGAAATTCGGTGGATTTTCATTGTGATCAGTTTGTTCACTTTATCAAGATTTGTCCAATTTCTACCGTTGCTCCAGATTTTTTTTGCAAAAATCAACCAAAATCTAAACTTGCGGCAACATTGATTATTGTTGCAAATGCCAATCTTATAACTTAAATTTTATAAACTTGAAAAACATAATAAACTCTTAACACTCATACTTTTACTCAATTTCTGAACTTTCCAAAAAGAAACAGAAGAAAAACTAAATAATTACCCGTAGGTTATTCCAATACACGGATTTCCACACGCAACATTAGAGTGAACATCTCTTAGAATTTACTTGAAAGTGTCGAGACGTCCCAGTAGCGGCGATGTCCCCAAATTGGAATATAGAAAGCAGAGCAAGCAGTTCTTGTTGCAGTGCCGCTCCTATTATCCATTTTCTTTTTCTCTACACATATTATGAATATTTAGAGAGAATTCTAAGTTCATTAAACATCAGAGCGTGATTTATTTAATTATCTGGTTCAGTAAATAACGAAAGAAAAGCAGCACTCAGATATAAAGTTGATTATGTAGATCTTTTGAGGCTTTTTGTCTATTTTTTCATTTTTTAAACAAAATAAATATTCCAATAAAATTAGCCATGAGCTGTTTTAAGTTAATAGTTGTCAAAAAAAAGAAAAGCTGAAACGGTTACAAAAATAAGCTGAGCCTACCAATGATTTTTCCTGATCCACACTAAAACGCCATGATTTTTTTTTTTTTTTAAGTAAACCATTATCCTATATGAATGCTTTCAGCAGACGTACCAAGCTTCGGTTATATAGAAATAGTTTAATTTGCTCTGTTATTTAATGAAATATTTAAAGAAAATGTTACAAGCATATTAACCGTGAATTTTGCAAATCAACATCTAATACGGATGAAATGTTTTCTTTCTCTTGTCAGATTCATGAGATAGACATTTTGTGGAATCAAAATTATTTGCCAACCAACTAGATAGGAAATATTTTATCGAATTTTGGTTAAAAAATTTTATTTGACTGTATTTTTATTGAGTTTACTACATGCTAAACCGTTTTATCCACCGCCTCCCACTTTTTTTGGTTATATATTATCGAGTCTTTTTTTTCATAAGAAAACTGAGCTTATTTTGAAATTCTTATATGGAAAATTAAAGATAAATTTATATAATAAACAAAAACTTGTATATGTATTACTGTTAAAAAAATATGTATTACTGTTCCTTTTTCATAAATTCTTATAATGCGTAGTGAATGATAGTTTTTACTTTTCTTACGTCAAAGGAACTTTTTCTAAATAAAGATAAAAATCATTTTACGTATCCTAGGCTCATGAGTTTTTTTTTTTCACTGGCAAAGACTTTTGCCTTTTAATTGCGTTTCGTTTTATTCTTTTAATGTAATATTTCTTTAGAAGTAATTTTTCATTATGAAGAAGTATTTCCAGCGCAGATGAAACTTTAAAAGAAAACTGCTTTGAAAGCAGAAAGAAAATTTTCAAAGCGAGTAAAGCGGAGAAGACAGAAAAGAAAGGTAGAATGCGTATAAAAATTTTAAGAAAAAAATAATGTCCTTTTTACTACGTTCTTTGAATCGATGTATAAAAAACAATGCAAAAAAAGATCTTTCAAAGGGAAGATTTTTAAAAATGAACTCGTAACCTCAAACTTATTTCTGCGTTTGAAAAAATAAAAAGGAGCAGCACAAGGCATTCGAATGGAGTGTCAAGACATAAAGTAATAAAGTGCATTTTATGTAAATGAAATTATACTTGTTTTTTAATGTAATTTTCTTTGATTTTTGTTATAATTATTTTTTTATTCATTTAAAATACGTTAAGAGAAACGTGTCTTACGTTTCCTTTTAAAAATAAATTCTAGTTTGGTGCTTTACTAGTTGCAATGAATTAGAATGAGTTTTTTTTCTTCTTTTCACGAAAAAGAGAAATAATTTGCAGCCATTAATCATAAAATGCAAGAGTAGACTAATGAAGAAAATTAATCTCTTAATTTCATAAAAAATTTATTTTTTAAAAAACTTTGCGTTTCCGTTCAGTAGCTATTTTTTTTTCTGTTTTCAGTGTGTTATCTAAAACATAGCAGCATAATGTGTTTAGATGATTTATAAAAAATAGGAGCTAATTTTAAATTTACCTTAAATTTTTAATGTGTAGTAAAATTTGTAAACCGATAAAAACGAATAAAAATGCAAAAGTGATATAACATTTTTTAACAAAATAAATTAAATGTATCTCTCGTAAAAATAAAAGTAAAATAGGATTTAAACTGAATTTTTAAGGACACGTTGACGTCACGTATGTGTAAAGCAAGTAGCCTACGTAAGGAAAAGCTTACACATCTGTTGCAATGATTTCAACAAATGCAATGGTTGACGACGAAAGCTTTTATGGAAGTGTGAGGGGGAGGATTCATTTGCATTAAGAAAGGAAGAATACAAATCCTAAAAGCGTTGAAAGTTTGGTAATTGTTTATGTCGTGCGGCAATTTTGTAAAATTAAGTAAAACTAAAGCCATAAAGCGAAAAAAGAAACAATTATATTTAGTATTTCGCAGATACGATGAAAAAAAATCTTTAAAATGGCGGATTGCTTTTGAAGTTATTGTTAATTTTATTAAAGTTATGATATACTCCCCTTCCGAAAAAAAAGAATGAAAGAAATCCCAGAGAAAAAATGTATGCTGACACTGAGATTTAATATGTTGAAATGAACGTTTTTCTTTCTGATTTTAATGAAATATCTGTGATTTAGAACCTTGAAATTAGTTTCAATTTTACATTTATGGACATTGGGATCGGAATTCAGCTTAAGAAAAATACGTCAGTTCAACTCTTCTTCATTATTTTGGCAAAAGGTTAATCGAACCCATGAGTTTTGCCCTATGTGAACGCGGCTTTAAGCAACTCAATAAATGGGCCTTCATCTTGACATGCTACACATTAAGAAATGCGTAATAAAATAACAAAGAAAAAACATGAAACCGATTGCCCTAGTTTGTTGAAATATTTTAAAAATATATATTGCAATTTACTGATCAGAAAACAGTTTGATTTTATTACTTTTAGAAACAAAAAGTTCACAATCCATTGAGTTTTAATTGCTTATTTATGGAAACTTGGATCAAATTCTGTTGAAATTTTTTGGGACCATGGGATTAGAACTCACAGTCTTCGGATTCGTAGCACGACCTCTTTACGAACTGCTTACCTCACTGGTTGATATACATTAAAGCAATACTTAATTTAAAAAAAAAACGGATTTTTTTTTTTGTTTTGAAAACAGCAACCAACATTTAAATTATCCTTATTCTTAACCGAAAGATGCAAAAAAAAAAAAAAAATCTTTAGAATGAAACTTTTTTTTTTCAATTTGATGAAGAAATTTTGACGTCACAAAAAGAGGACAGAAAATCTTTGAGAAATAATACGTATGATTAAAAAACTTTAAAAAAAATTATATTGCTCAGGTACTTTTTAAAAACTAATATTTATTCACAGATACTGTTATTATTTTTCCGTATAAGCTGCCTAGCTACCATAAATTACTTACTGAAGAATTATCATAACTTGATCCCGTGGATGATCCAGTGCTCTATTAGAAGCAATGATCAGTGGACGCGTATAATTACAGAAAGAGATAAACGCTCTTTTTAGAAAAATGCTCAGTAATTATCGCCGGATGAATCGTAGCGGTTGTTATGATGAAGTTTTAAAAGGCATCGCATCAATAAATTTCCTCGGACGTTACTTCAAACAAGATATTTTCTTTATGACGTTATCAATTACACTAGACGATGATCATTACACACAAGATTTTAAACTCTTCTGTCGTTAATTATTTTTCTGGACCAAACGACTCAACAAATTTCCTAAATCTTCCCTTTCATATTTTAAGCTTTCATAAATTAAAGACGACGTAGTAGTAGCTGCCTTCTTTTTAATGGCCAAATGTGGCAAGATTTTCCAATAACTTAAATTAAAGGCTTACTTTGTTGAATTCAATCATTGATTCTTATGTATTGTTAAAATGAAAGACACTGGAAAAATATTGTGTCTGAAAATGGTTGCCACTAATGCATCCATTATGCTCAAGAAAGTAACCGTAACTGATTATCCGATTTCATATGCTATATAGATTATGTATTAGAGCTGTGCACAAATCTATGCATTATTTATGTCAGTATAAATTAGAAAAGCTTAATATAGCAGTTAGGCATGGAAATATGTTATAGCTTGTTTTCAAATTATCAATAAAATAATTTAAGCAGCAATGGGTTTTTTAAACAATTAATACACGGAAAGAGTTAATTACACTCTAATATTAATTAGGTTTAAGCTTAATGCAATTGCTTATAATACATTCGAGTTTTGATTTTAAGCATATTGAAGGTGTCAATTACATTTTAAAAAATCATGTGCGTTAAAACAACTATAATATAAAGAAAATTAAATACCTTTAATGTTGGATTAAAACTTCACAACTATAATATATTCATGTCATACAGTTTGTACTTCTTTCATTTGAATTAAAAACATTTCATTTTAAAACGAATTAAATGCTGTATACACCTTAGAAATTGTTACACCATCAGATACTAAATGAGGAGATTGGATTCGGGTCAAAGCTTCCAGAATTGAAGTGGTTCAAACCTCCCTTAGTGTCAATTTTCACAAAATAATTTAAAAACACATAAATATAAGAAGTGAAAGTAAAAATGAAGTCGGCAGTCTTTTGGTGTATTAATCTGAGTACATGAAAAATTTAATTTAATTTTGCTGAGGTTAATGAAGGTGAGATGAACTTTCAGCAAGAAATATTACTTTTTTGCATGAAAAAGACATCACATACGATTGCTCCTTGATTCTCCTTCAATATGTCTAAAGCTTTAAATTTACTTTTCATTCTACTTGATAACATCCTACTATATGATGCTCATCAGTTAAATAATTGCTTTAATATATAAAATGGAGAGTGGGTCAAACCTCCCGTCTGGTCAAACCTCTCTAGTTCCTCCTACTTAAGGTTAAATAAAAACCGTAGGCGAAATTATTTTGCAACAACTTATTTTCTAAAAAGCATTGAATGCGCTCCATTTAAGTGAATTTACGAAGTACATTAGACTGCAGAACTTATGCAATTGCTGTTTTACATTAAACAGGAGCAGACTCTCAATGAAAACATTAAAAAATGTATCTGTAGTATATTTGACAAACTCAAATACCTATAAAAAGCAATACATTACACCCTTGAAATTAACATGCACAATATAAAGGGAAGCTTAAAATGGCTGGGCAGCAGCCACCTAAACTTAAGTTTTAGAAACTTATACGATTAAAAAATAAATAAGTAAATTCCCTAACTACTCTTGAAAACATTAGAAAATGTTAGGTAATAATATTCTTAAGAAATTACTTAAGTTCCAAACAATTAACTACTGCCACGTCTAAGCTTTCAGCGATACGAAGTTTGAAAATGAGTAAACAGTCTAAAGTAACATTGTCTAAATTTCTAATTAACGCTGAAAAATTTTATCACCCTTTCCTTCTAAACTCTTTTCAGAGACTTAACATGTTAAATATTCACCGAGGTTTAGTGTGGTGGGTGTTTAGGACAATTATTATTATATAGTTTCTTCACATTAATTGATTTACTGTTGCACACTGCCAAATGATGGTGGGATTCGATTATTTACCCTTTAAATTACAAATATGTCTCAGTATTTTGCATTACTCAAGTCTTTTGACACCAATTGACCATTTGACACCTTCTTTGACACCAATATCCGATAAAATATTTTTGCATAATTGAACTATTAGCTGAGTTATACTCAAATTTAGTTTGATATTTAGGCTAAAATGATGAAAAATGTTTTAACCGTGATAGAATAATACAGCTAAGAACAAAATTTTGAACTACCGCAAACTTTGTTGTCAATGACGTATGTAAATTTCTACCAAGACTGGATCAGTGTGCTTGCAGAGTCCAGCGAAATATAACTCTCATTTAACCCTACACTGCATGGTGTTGCCAATTGGCTACATGGACAATTTGTCCTCCTTATGAACAGCAGAATGTAGTCATAAGGCAACTCAATGCATAAAAAGCAAGTATTGAGTATATTTAAAGCAATTATCACCATTTATCCTCCATGCATGGCAGCACTGGTCTGTTACATGCTCTTAAACGAATCCAAATGGATAGCTTTTAAAATTACTCAAACTACCATGTTTTGAAATTATTTTTTACAATGAAATATTTTTCTTCGTCTTTTAAAAAAATAACATGAATAAAATAAACATTTATCTTTCGTTTAAGATGCGTTTTACATCAAAATAATTATTTGGAAAAAATCTAGGACATAATACACGTCTGTAGCCATTTGGCAACATTATGCAGTAAGCCATCCAGAGAACACTTCGATTCATCTCTACAATTCATGAAGTATGTGCTTTGTTTATGTTTCGCGCTAGCTTCTTTCTCTTTTTGGAAGGTATAATATAATCATGCGGACCCAAAAGTGGTACTTTCGGCTGTTCTACCGTTTATAAGACCTCGCAATTATCAATGCTTAGTTGATGTTCAACAGAGTGAACAAACGAAAAATCAATAGGGAAAAGCCTTTAAAACGTGTTCACTTTAGATTTCAGTTAGCACAAACGTTGTGCTTACACGGACAAGTAAAGTCATTAATAATTTTAAAATATAGTTTTGAAAAAAAAAACTAAAAAATACGCTTTTACATTGGAATGCGCTGTGATCATCACGGGTTTCCCTCTGATTTTCAAAACTACTAAATATCCGCACTTAAGTTTACATGTACTTATAATACATCAATATGCAATACAGTTTAGCCTTTAGTATTAAAAATAATATTAAATATATTACTTTTATATTTGCAAAGAACGTAAATTTTATCTTTTATTCAGAGTTACATACATACATACATACATACATACAAACAAACCCACATGTGAAATTAATAAAAGCGTATTAAAAAGAGACCATGAGCTACAGAGGAACTAGTTACAAACCAAAAAAAAAAAGAGAAAAGAAAGAAAGCTTGCGCGAGAGAGCCTCCAAAAGACATCAGATTTGACAGAATTGATCATCGGAAAGTACAAGTACATATAAAAAATAATGTAAAATGTCAAAATGTAAAGGATTACAAGAGTACAGTGTACCAAATGTTCAATTCCTCTATTTTTTTACAAAAAAGAACTAATTTCAAGACTATCATTTACAATCATTTTTATCTGTTGAATGCATGGTGTAGCCATTTGGCAACGAAACTATTTTTAATTAGAAAGGGGTGAAAATTTAGAGTTAAATTTTTTTAAATATTTTTCCATGTTTTCTTATTACATTGACAAACACATATATTTTTTTCTACGAAAAATAAAAAATCATGCAGTGTAGGGTTAAGTACGTCCGATTTTTAAATTCAGCATGAAAATTATTACCCGTTGTCATTTTTAGGATTAATTTTCATTATAAGGAATCTTCAAAGTTAAAGTTGATTAAATCCAAAGTTTTAATAAAATATTGCAGATTAATAAGTGTTAAAAGTATATGTTCAGAGCTAAAGTATAGATGCCAGATCAAGCTAAATCAAGGTCACTTAGTTTTTTATTTAAAAATTGAGAAGGCGAAAAAAATATTGTTTCAAGGTTTAAAATTACAACCTTTACTAAGGTTTGTCTTCATACCACAATAAAAAAAGCATTATGCTCTAATAATCTGAAAATTATTATCTAAACCCCTTCAATCAAGTGGTTTAAAAGCTATAACCTTGACAGTGCTGTATCTTTAAAACAGTTTCGTATTCTTAAAAAAAAAAAAAAAAAAAAAAAGACAACTTATATCTGCATAATCACTACTTTCGTACCAAATTGCATCAAAATCTGAGAGGGCGAAGGGATGTCAGTGTGCTTATTTGACGCGAAATGACGCATGCATTCTAGTCTGCATCATTTTGTTAAAAATAATAAATCTTCTGTAAACTCAACGAGTGAGACATTGACATATTTTATTCATTATTCACTTACATGGCATAATACTACATTACCTTAAATTAATGCCAATTAAAAATAATATGTACGAATATTTAAATCATCTAAATGCTTTATTAATTTCCAGAGTAGCAACTGCTATTAATTGCTTAACAGGTGTCAAAATCAAACACATTGCGGTTTGTTTAAATCAGCAAACATACCACTAACGTTTAGCTCCCCAATGCAACTCTTAAAAATAGAATTCATCCTTAATTATTTACGAAAATATTACACAGAGACTATTAAATGATATTTTCTAGATTTTGTGCAATGTCATTTGTTAGAAATCTGGTGAATAACAGAAGAAATACATATAGTCCAGGCTAGTGTCCATTGAAATGTCATCAAACCTAAAATTTTTACATATATGACATTTTTTGGTGGTTTCTATATGAATTTGACCTGCTGATTCCGAATCCGTTGAGTGCCAGACGCTAAACCTTGAGCATTTTTGTCAAAATGGCAAAATCCAATATGGCTGCTGTAAAAGGTATGAAGCAAATTAATGGAATCATGCGTGCAATGAAACATTTTATACACTTAAAAATGATTGTACGCTTTAGTCAAAATAAAATTCTATTGAAAATTAATATTTATGAAAAGTATACGAATAAAAAAATTATCAAAATGGTAAAATTCAAGATGTGAGCCTAAAAAATTGTAAGGTTCGATTTTCAGGTATAAATCATTTTTTAAACCGTAATTTATATGAAAATAGAATGTTTTAACAAAGATAAATGTTTAAAATGCTATGCAGGGAGCATGAAAAATGTGATTTAGCATAAAAATAACACTGAAAAAACATTTAGAAACATTCCAAACTTAAGTTTCGGGATTTTGCCGGCTTAAACCAATTTCCTGCAAGAAACAAGTTTCTTTTGCGAAAAAGTTTCCCACATTGATACAAGTTGCATGAATGCGAACTTCTCACTGGTGTGAAACGTATTTTTAGCTACCAGTTGGAAGGTATATCCAACGTGTTTGTTTAGTGTTTCGCCTTCAGCTCGATAATGGATTGTCCAGATTGACTTCACCCAAGTAAGGGTATGTACAATCTCTCGATGTTGTAGTTTTGGATGAATTGCAAACAAATTAGCTGCTAAGCTATTTGCTTGACATTTCTGCCTTAGCAGTAGCCATATTTGTTAAACTGATTCAAGAGCTTTCCTGGTTAGCCAGAAAGGTGCCGAACTGCTACCATCAACCTAAGAGTTTTTCGCATGTTTCCGATTTATTGCCGTAAAGTGACTGACTTTTGTTTGGAAGTGTTATAAATTCTTTAGCAAGGTTTCTGACTTCAGCAGGAAACTTTCCTTATTTCTTCCAGGTATGTTACTGGCAAAAGTTAAGCCTATAACTTCCCATTATTTTCCATTAGTGTTTCGCTCTGTTTTTACTGTGAAACTGTGAAGAGAGAAATTGGCTTAAAACATATCAGACAAATAAAAAACATATTTTCCAGTCATAATAGAATCGTATGAGAAACAGCATTACAAAAATTATTTTTTCCCAATGAAAAAGCGAAAAAATGCTTAAGACTAATGAGATATATTCGATAGATGTTTTGTGATAAATTTAGAAGCGTCTGCGAATCAACCGAACAAAACATTGTTACTAAACTAAAAAGGAGAAAAAAGTCTTGAGACTTTTAAAAATGCCTGTGAGACAGCAAAACAAAAAATTGTTACTACTTAACTAAAAAATTTGCAAAGTTTTCTATTTTGATGCTTTATTTTAACAGAAAGCCCTTTTTTATTTTACTACTTCAAATGACTGCATAAATCACTATACCTACCATCTCTACAAAAATGTGTTTAGTTTTTTTTTTCCTTTCTTGATATGATATAGACTAAAGCATAAAGTATTGATAGAACTTTAAATGCAGAGGACTCGGGAAAAATTGGCAAGACACAATGGCATGCATATAACAAAACGTGGTCTCAAGGATGCCACTAAACATTAAGAAGGTTAAAACAATGGTTACAATCACCCCAAAGAAGACTAAAATCTGTGATTCAAATCATACACCGGACACAAGAATGGTATGTGGTTTAATGAAGTCATCAAGGGAAAGCTTCCTTGCAGAAATTATTTAGTCATGAACTGGCTCCTCTTCCTACTGCTTTATTTGATGATGAGTGAAATATGAGAGGTCCTAATAAATCTGTACTATAGTCAAAACTAAAGTCAGTTTTCAGGGTAGGCGGCGGTAAGAGTCGTCCAGAAATTATCATTCTTGGTGAATGTGCAACATTGTGGGCAGTACCTTTACCCGCAAAGTCAGCTGCTTGAGTAATTGTATTGATGGTGTAGAAAACCTTATTAAGCACGAAATACAAACCATTCTAGTGGTACACAATCTGTTTGAGAGATATGATAAACTTAGTACTACGTCACAACGTCGAGCCGCATAAGAGAAAAATATCTATTATGTTTTTCAACCTAATGATAAATCACTACTTTCTAAAAGAGACATCGTACCGAAAGTAGTACCTAATAAGACGCAAGTAATTAAGTTTGTTGTGAACCTACTATATTTGATCCCCAGGTCAACGTGTAATTATTACTGGTACCGATTCTTTTCCGATTAGATTGGTGTTGGAATTTAACAAGCTTTTGTTTCTCATGAAGAAGCTGATGTGATTATGACTCACTACTTAGCTCAAGTCAGTAGTATTTCGAAAGAATTTAGAAACCTTCCAAATTAAAGTAAGTTAATTTACGGCAAGAAATTGGAAACTTGCCAAAAACTCTTAGATAGGTTGATGGTAATAATTCAGCACCTTTCTGACTTACGAGGAAGCTCCAGGAGCAGTTTGACAAATATGGCCAGTGCTAAGGTAAAAATTGCAAGCAAATAGCTAAGCCGCTTATTTGTTTTGCAATTCATCCAACACTACAATATCGAGAGATTGCACATTCCCTTATTTGGGTGAAGTCAATCTGAGCAATCCATAATCCAGCTGAAGGCGAAACACTAAACAAACACGTTGGATATACCTTTCAACTGGTAGCTAAAAATACGTTTCACACCAGTGAGAAGTTCGTATTCATGCAACTTGTATCAATATGGGAAACTTTTTCGCAAAAGAAACTTGTTTCTTGCAGGAAATTGGTTTAAGACGGCAAAATCCCGAAACTTAAGTTTGAAATATTTCTAAACATTTTTTCAGTGTTATTTTTAGGCTAAATCACATTTTTATGCTCACTGCAAATCATTTTAAACATTTATCTTTGTTAAAACATTCTATTTTCATCTAAATTACGATTTAAAAAGTGATTTATATCTGAAAATCGAACCTTACAATTTTTTAGGCTCACATCTTGAATTTTACCATTTTGATAATTTTTTTATTCGTATACTTTTCATAAATATTAATTTTCAATAGAATTATATTTTGACTAAAGCGTACAATCATTTTTAAGTGTATAAAATGTTTCATTGCACGCACGATTCCATTAATTTGCTTCGTACCTTTTACAGCAGCCATATTGGATTTTGCCATTTTGACAAAAATGCTCAAGGTTTAGCGTCTGGCACTCAACGGATTCGGAATCAGCAGGTCAAATTCATATAGAAACCACCAAAAAATGTCATATATGTAAAAATTTTAGGTATATGGCCTTCTAGCCTGGACTAATACATAACTTACTTTATTATACGATTTTGGTATCAATTTGCAAGAATTCATTCCGACCGAATGTAACGCTGCAAGCCCAACCTTTGTAATAGAATATGACAGTAAGACATTTACCGCTTATAAACGACGTGAGGCTCAAAGAATTTCCTGAAAACTGCCAAATAGTAATTAAATCTGCATACTTATTTGAAAATAATTGGGGCCGATTAAATAGTCGAGATTAATTGCGGCGTTGGTTACTCTAGATTTTCTGAAAAGCATTTGAATACTTTAATTAGCCGTTTTAGACTGAGCGTTGAAACTAATTATCGTCTGGCCAAATCTTAGAGCTTTATTTTTGCAAGTACTCATTAGTATAGTGATTAACGCACATTCTTTTACAGTGTCAGGTTACACAAACCATTTTTTGTCAAGAGCCATCATTATAGATAAAGTAAAGCAATACATTTTCATCCGCTGTATGAATCTTAAGTACTATTATTACGCCTTCACGCAAAAAGCTCATTTTACTCTTAAATTGTAAAAGACAGAAGCTTTGAGCCCTATTTTCTGAGTATTAAATGTGTCTGAAAAGAACAGCGTAGTATAGGGTGGTTATAAATTAACAGGAGGTGTTTGGAGCCCTATAGCTCGCGAACTACTGGGCGAAATATTGCCCAATTTCGTGAGCATGCATATTAGACCATGGGATGTTGATTTCTGGAATAAAAAAAATAGTTTTAAAAATCACCACCAGGGGGAAATTTGGCGCTGTAAAAGTGTATTACACTGAAAATCGCGAATTAAACTTGAAAAGATGCTGCATAAATCAATTTCGCCAAGCAAAAATGATTGTTCTTTGCAAATGAGGTTTAATATGATCGCCGTAGAATTTTCTATTTAAAAAAAAATCCCCACGAACAAAATAGCGGTCCATTTAACCAAATGGAATGCAATAATGTGCATAAACGCGTTGCGTTTAGCAATCATCTGTATAAAATGACGGACTGGGAGCATTCTCATCAAGAAATCCATTCTGATATGTTACGAGCTGCCGTAGAAAATGTTGTGCATCGTATGCAGCTCTTACAACTTTACAATGGCAATCATATCGAACCACATTTGTGACAAAAAAGTCATTTTTGCAAATAAAATGGCTGCATTTTCTGTCAGTAGCAATTAATTCTTCGATAATCAGAATAATACACTTTTACAGGGCCAAATTTCCCCCTGGTGGTGATTTTTCAAACTATTTTTTTTTTATTCATGAAATCAAAATCCCATGGTCTAATATGCACGCTCACGAAATTGGGCAATATTTCGCCCAGTAGTTCGCGAGCTATAGGGCTCCAAACACCTCCTGTTAATTTATAACCACCCTGTATATTATAGTTATATACTGTTGTTTAGTTTTAAAAACTTTCATATTTGTTATTTGTAAGCAACGCAATGAAAAAGAAAACTATGTTACTGTTAGATATTGTATTGGTCGCCGGAAAATAGATATGAGTATTATAGTCTGAGTCTGATATTTTGACTTTCGATCCTCTGCCTCTAAAATTATTTCATTTGTTAAAACAGAGTGACAAAATGAGCGGTTTACGTTGCAATCATGAATATTGGCGTTGTGCCAGTTTACCAATTTTTCCTTCTTGACCTTGACTTCGTCCAAAGTCAAGCATAAAGTTACCAGATCCACACAGCAAAATGTCCTCCCAGATTTGAAACTCTTTTACAAGATGTGTGCTTGAATACTTGTGAGTCTCAAACCACTTCGCTACGCTAGATGGAAGTACATTTGATTGCAAACTGCGTCCATCAAGACTATTTTGAGCGCGCCAGTCTCACTCATACATATTGAATAAAAAGAAAATACAAATGAGGAAACCTTTTGCTTGGAACCTCGGTACGTTTTTATAACAAGCCGCAGAAGCCAAATTCACGAACTAGTTTCGTAAAACAGTAAGGACTTTCTTAGAACCAAATTTATTAATTACTGCTGGCAGACGAGTCGGGCCAATACATTTCATAATGGTGAACAAAACGAACGAAAATGTGCTTTTACATAATTCATAAAACAAAATTATTTTACAAGAGCTTTTGAATTTCTTTAATTAAACTTTCTAGTTATACTATCTATTTCTTTCAACATTATGTTATGATGTTTTTCAATGTATTTTACATCTTTTGTCATTTGTATCGTTGACTCAACACTTGAAACGATTCCGTAAAATTCTATTACATAAAAAACTAAATCCTAAAGTATAGCTAGAAAACTATTCTTCCATGTTCTTCCATGTACTTTAAGATTTCTCCAAATATTTTCGGTTGCATATTTTATTTATAGGCAACACCTGTTGTAATTACATTCGACTGAAAACTTTTCCCCTATTAACTGAGCGGAAAGAAGATCACTGCAGTCTCTCCTAGTGTTGCTCAATTAATTTTTCTGAGTTAGCTACAATTTTTCTAATATAATCTTTCTCTGCAGTATAGCCCGCTGATGATCCGAAGCTTTAAAATGCATAACAGACTGAGGTATTTCATGCAACTTCTCAGAAGAATTTCGCATGACGTGAATTATAATGCTTTCAGCCGATAAAAAGATGTGGGGATAGTGTTATTGCACACAAAAAGTATTTGCCGGGTGTTATTTTTTCACTTAAATAAGTCAGTATGCAAATATACACCAACAATATACGTTTCTCTAAGTATAGTTAAGTAACAAGAATAAGTAGATGCAATCAATATTTTGAGGTTTCGAGACGAAGGCATATCTGTTTTGTGATTTGTTCAATGCCAAAGGTAAAAAGAATGAAATATAAAATTATTGAATAAGAAATATCAATATATTTCCAATAGAATTAATAAAAAAAGTTTCACTTACTAGTATTTTAAAATTATAACTCTCAGAACAAATGCAGCCAGTATATGTTCTTGTTTTATTCATCCTGATGACTTCGACCACCAGTGTAGTATTATCTTGATTAATATGATTTAATTACTTTGCATTATGTATGACATTTGAAAGCAAACTATAAAATTTCACTTCGGTAAACACATACAGTTTTTAAGAATAACTGTCAAACAAAACAATGCAGGTTCTCCCGCGCACGTAGGTCAAATGAGACTTAAGTCTGTATTTTACTCATAAGAGCCTCACTTTTGGTCATATACGCACTCCAGAATTGAAGCGCGTTTATCAACTTAATCCTGTATCAACTGGATCTGGTATCTTCTGTTAGTTAGAAAATTCACTTGAAATGTTTACTTATTTTAAGGCAATTTTCATTAGAAAAAATAAGGAGTTAAAAGAAATTATGTCCTCATCGTTGTATTTCTTCTTTGTTCAGATAAAAAAAAATTGCTCTTTACAAGGCAGAAACGTAAGAAATGGTTGAAAGAAAGGTTGGGAGTCTATCTCTAAATTGAAATTTTTAACTCAATGTTTTTTTTTAATTCTTTTCTTAGTTTTTAGTTTTGTGATTTTTAAAAAATCGTTACGGAAAATTTAGTTTTTTTTTTCTCCAAAAACAAGGGCAGCAACTATGGTCGTCGATTTTTAAATTACATAATCCACAATCAGCGCAAGACAGGATATGAAAATGAATTAGCAGAATATAATATTAAGACCAACTTCGTTCGTTTTTTTTCTAAACAAATATATAATTAAATCCGACTAAATAACTTTGTCTGCATAAGATAATTATCAACAACGTCCTTTGAGGAACTATCAAAAAACTATTATTCCTTGACAATATCCATAAAGAAAGATTATCGACGTAATAAAGATGAAAATATCTCAATACGTTCGTTATTGAAATGAAATAAATATACTACAATATTTAAACGCTAGGTTCTTAAAATACCAAATTAAAATTGTAAAAAAAATATTTTCAATACGTATCATCTTCGTGCGAAAAGAGTAACATTTTAATCAATGTGAAGGAGAATACATTTCATTCCGTACTGAAAAATCTTTGATCAAAATACCGTTAAACTTTCTTGCTACGACCACTTATATATAGTACGACATTATGGCAGAAGCGAACATTTTATTTATTAAGCTTGGTTTGCTATTTAATTATATTAACGGTTTCACACATAATACGTGCATTAAATTGAAAGCCTTGGTTAAGACGAAAAAAAAATCTGACATCGGCACTGAAAATGGTCGTGATTGAATACTGTATTTATAAATAGAAATTACTCATCATTTTGTTACGTCAATATGTAGAAGGCTCACTGTGTAGCAAGAAGAAAATATTAAATAATTTGCATAAAAACAAAGCAAATGCACTTATTTACCTGAAGACTTTTAATTTGTTTTTAGACAAAACTGAATATTTTACCATTGTTGATTACAACCTACCTCACAATTGCTTATCTTCTAAAAATATTGAAATACGAGAAATAAGATTTTTTTTGAATGTACCAATACGTAGATGACAATATCGTCAGCACCACGCGAAAATAACGAATGTGAAAAATCGCGCTTTTCAAATTCGTTTTTGAAGTTCGAATTTTACAAATAATTAAAATTAAAATGATACCTTCGAACGATAGCTTTGCACTTAAAAATATCTATAAAAGTTTAAAAATTGAAAGTAACCAACTACGTCAGGTGGGAAAAAGTTATATGCGGTGTTTTGGCTCTCCTGAAAAGTGCCAGTTTTCACATTCGTAAGTTAAGAATGGTGGCGATGATATGATTATTAGTAATAATCATTAGCAGTAATTATTTTCGAGTATAAATGAACTTTTTCAAAATTTACAGTACCGCTTATTTTCAACTGTTACGAATAACGACCAATGCGGACGAATTCGAGAATATTTCAGTTCGTATGAAACGAGCTCAACTGCATTTGACTCGAAAAACATAAAATCCAGAATTCTTCGATAATCTCTAGATTATTCTAGGCTTCTACCATTAATAATTCCGTAATTTAAATTAATGTCATAATTTTAAACGAAATTGGAACATTTTTAATTTCGATTTTTCACGGATGAGTAACAATAATGAACGTATATTTAAATCATTAATTTTTTCCTAATGTAATAATTTTACAGCTCTACATTGGGGGGAGGGGATGGAAGGATACAGTCATGTATACATCATGACAGTTTCGTAATATCCTACGCTCTATGACGCTTGTTGATTTCTCCAAGGACCAGATGCAGTAATCATCAAATCCTGATTAGCCGTCATGATTAACTAGTTTGAACTGTGTTCAATATAACTGTATATATGCTAATCTAAGAAGCATGGAAATGTTCAAATAAGCTGATTGGTTTGATAGACAGTCTAATACGCTCGTACTGAAAGATCAATGTGATGTATAAATTTTAAACTTTTATTCTCTGTATTTAAAGAATATGGTATTAGATGAAAAGGATTCATTTTTAAGTAATATGCTACGTATATAGTATGCACTAATTTATTATTATGGAGGGAATTTCATTTGGATATGCCCTGAGCTTCGTTAAATACTACTCACAGTTTTTTACATAGTAGTTTAAATTTTTTAGTCCTTCTAAGGGAGTATGAAACGGGAATGTATCAATTTGACTTGGATTACACTAATCCCTAAATTTAGAAAATATTTTTTTAATCAAAACATGCATTGGAATTTCAACTGTCTTTTTATATTTTTAGTCATTAAAAGGGTACTATTGATTATTAATTATTAAAAATATGCATTCGAAATTTCAATTCTCTTTGCATATTTTTTTAGTCATTCAAAGGTTACTGTTGATTATTTCCAGAATCAATGAAACAAGGTCAGTGATTTAGAGGGAAAGAGAGAACAAGTGCTTCGAATGAGTCAACCTACTCTTTCAAGCAACACTTTTAAATCTGGCAGTGCATCGAAGGATACAAAACACAGGAAATTGAGCATGCTTTTCAGTAACGCAATGAACAGATTTCTTATTTATTCCTTTGCTGATTGGAGACTATATTTTCGCATACATATTAGCAAAGCAAGGATATCTGATTTCGTCCAACATAACTAAAATCAAGTAGTAAAAAAATATTGCTACTTTATTACATTTATTTTTTTTAATTATTGAGTGAAAAGTTATGGCGGCTGAAGAGGATAAAAAAAAAATCAGCAAATAAAAGTGAAAGCAATTGAAGAGCCAGCTTACTTTCCCTCATCCTTCTCTCTCTCTCTCTCTTTTGGGACTAATGTTTATTGAATATATAACTGTCATCTAAAGTTGTCATAGCAGACACTCAATAAATGTATACTGTTTTTCTGATCACAACATTAATCTACTTATATTGATGAAATGAAAAGTAATTTACTTGTGACTTAATCATGCCTACAGAGTAAGAGTCGTGGAGACAAAGGTTTTTATATTTCAAGTGTCGGAGTAGGTGTCGGTCATTTCCATTCTGAATCTATAACTCGGCTATAGCTGCGGAGTTGGGGTCAGATTTTCATTGATTTTGG
The DNA here is from genome assembly GCA_038373865.1 of Uloborus plumipes. Taxonomy (NCBI): domain Eukaryota; kingdom Metazoa; phylum Arthropoda; class Arachnida; order Araneae; family Uloboridae; genus Uloborus; species Uloborus plumipes. The sequence continues at coordinate 274,564 of JAXGGA010000168.1, forward strand.
GGAAAATTAGTCGAAATCAGAGTCGAAGGTTTTAAAATTCTTGGAGCTACATGTACAGTCGGAATCGCGCATGTTCCCTCCAACTCCGTATCCTTGTATGAAACAAATACACTGCGATGCAAAAGTTTAGACAAAATGCAAAGATATGAATAAAAAGAAAACTACTCGGCGAAATGCTTTCAAATTTCTACTTCCGGTAGACAATATGGTCTCAAATACGTGTCTGGAGTTTTTAAAAATATAATTGAAACGAAAATCGGAAATTACAAAATACTTTTTTTTTTTTTCATTGTTGCAAATGTTGAAACAAAAGTCAGATTCTATGCAAATACCCCTTGAAATGTGATTGGTGGAGGGAAGGCGGGACTTTTTTCTTCGACTATAAAGTGCAGAGATTGCTCAATGAAGAATCAAAATTCCAAAATCTCTGTAGCTCTTATGTAAGGAATATAAGAAAGTTTGGAAATCAAAATTTGAAAATGAATGTCCTTTGCTAATTTTTCGTCTTTTAAATCAGCCCTGGTATGGCAGTACATTGTTTTTTACTTGATGGAGAACAAATTCGGACATGCGTATCGATCAAAAAGGCCAACAAAAATTATTTCTTAACTATGAAGGAACTGAAAAAACAGCTCGAACTGACGATTTGCCCCTTAATCCTTCAAAAATTCAACTTCAGTCAAAAACTGCACGTGACAGCATAAGTAGATGAATAACTGAATCGGGATGTTCTAAAAAAACAAAGAATTGTGCTTGAACCTTTTCGGAAATAGTTTCTCAAATAAGCCAGATTATAATTGAAAAAGCAGCATATGTATCATCGTGACTAAAAAATGAAGTTACTTTCTCTGATGAAAATTATTAAATTTTGGATCGATTAGATGGATTATAATTCTATTAGCGTGACTTTAGAAAAGATCCAATGATCCATTAAAATCTGGCTTATTTGGGATACTGTGTCCGAAAAGGCTCAAGCACAATTCTTTGTTTTGTTATGCATCCCGATTGAGTTGTCCATCTACTTATGCTATCACATGCTGTTTTTGACCCAAGTTGAAGTTTTATACGATTAAGGGGTGTATCATCAGCTCGAGCCTTTTCTTCAATTCCTTCATCCTTAAGAAATATAGTTTTTCTTGGCCTTGTTGATCGATACGAATGTCTGAAGTTGCTCTCCCCGAAATAAAATACCATGTACTACCATACTAGGACCGATTTAAAGGACTAAAAATTAACAAAGTGCGTTCATTTTCAAATTTCGGTTTCCAAACTTTCTCATCTTCTTTACACGAGAACTACAGAGATTTTGGGATTTTGATTCTTTATTGAGCAATCTCTGCACTTTATAGTCGAAGAAAAAAGTCCCGCCTTCCTTCCACCAATCACATTTCAAGGAATATTTGCATAGAATCTGACTTTTGCAACAATAAAAAAAATGTCTTTTGTAATTTCCGATTTTCGTTTCGGTTATATTTTTCAAAACTCCAGCACGTATTTGGGACAATACTGTCTACCTGCATTAGAAATTTGAAAGCATTTCGCCGAGTAGTTTTCTTTTTAATCATATATTTGCATTGTGTCTAAACTTTTGCATCGCAGTGTAGCTCCAGACCTAGTCATGAAAGTTTGTTTACACAGATCAGAAATTTCCGTTGTATGTTTCGTTTGAAAATAAAATACATCACTTTGTTTATCACTATCTGATGATCTGAAAATTGTACGCTATTAGATTGAATATAAAACTTTTCATTCATTTATTTTTTGCAGATTCAAAGAAAAATTAGAGACCCATTTTGCTAAAACACTATATATTTGCCGTTTTTAATATATTTTTTAACTCCCAATGACATGCATCAAAGCTACTTAAGTGATGCATTTTTCCAAAATTGCTCAAAATAATGTATCGCCTGTTTTCACTGAAAACGCTTTAAATAATAAATACTAAAAACTTATCGCTTAAAAAAATATTTTACTAGTTACGAACACTTAAAAACACTTAATAAAAACCTGCTACCATCACTGCAATAAATAATGAAAACTTTTAAGCAATGTTCAGCTAAATTTAACATCGAGAGTGATTGTTAAATGAAGCCATCAAAGGCACGAAATAAACAACTACCGAGTATTATCAGAAAATGAAGTATTGCATAAAGCAATATTCTATTTCCCAATGAGTAGCAGTGCCATCAAGACTCAGTCACGCGTCATTTAATTAATTGCCGCAACATCAAGGGAGTGATTAATGCTTGAAATACTGTCAAAGGGAATCACACTAGCGTTCTGGAGCAACGGGTAAACAGAAGGCAAACATTTAATTTCTCAGTTTAGCCGCTAAAATGTACTGTCCGTATTAAGTATCCGAGGAAATCGATTTATTTGGAAACTAGACGTTGAGCTATCAAAACCAGCTTTAACACCATTAATTATTCACTCACTAAATAGCTTGATTACAACGAGGCTGATGAGAAATTCTGCTTTCTGAAAGTTTGTTTTGGTTATAGTTATTGGGGTAACAAATTGTTATGAATCGTTTAGTTGTGGGGAAATGCTCGTAAAAAATGTACTTTAAAAACGATAGAATGGAAATGGTAGGAATAAAATATGATGCATAACTGACTGTAGGCATTGGGAGTTGAACTATTATAAGCAGCCGATAGTTATATGTTTTCTTTTTCTTAACATAGGGGAGACCTGGGCTATTTGGAATAAGGGGTACGTTGGCACTGTGCCTTTACTTTCTAGTACACAGGGCCCACAGCGTTGCCGTCGTGATGAGACATACTCGTACTCGTCAACCTGCTGCATCATCCACAACAGTTTTGGTGTCTTGCTAGTGTGCGTTCGAAGAATATGGATTTTTTTGTGTTTCTCTTTCTGTTTTTTTTTTTTTTTTTTTTTTTCGATTTGCTTTTCGTTTTTTAGTACCCTTGAAATTTTTGTTCAAGTACTCCAAGTTTATGGTGGACACAGTGACTAATTGCCTGGGGATTGATGCAGTTACTGGATTCCCAGTCGTTTGTATTCTGAGCAGGGCCGCCCTGTTTTCCAGAAAAATGCCTTTGGGGCTAGTTGGCAGAGTCAGCTTGGGGTATGTTGGCATAAGGATAATCATCTATGCCAACCTACCCCACCATGATGTTGGCGTGAAATCGCATAGTTATAGATACCTACACGCTACACAGACCTACCTTCTGTCCCTTCTACTTGTACGGGTAATGCTGGAAAAATTCTTAACTGTACTCTACCATTCCGAAAACTTTTATACCGCTCATATCGTTAGTTGCGTTATCCAAAGAAATGACTAACTTACAGTAAAAGCACTATTAAGCAAAAATGTTCTCCTTTTATTCATATTCGTATTCAAAATTTTTAATGAAATTCAATCAATATTTTTCTTTTGGATGGCAACAAAAGCATATAGTGTTTAAAGACAAAATTAAGTAAATTTTTTAATTTATATTAATATGAGTCACTTTTCCCTTCAATTAGTATGTTAATTTTTAACTTAAGCTACTCTTGCGGGCAATAAATCTCCATTAGTGACAACTAAGTAGAAACTTTAATGAATTTTAATATTATTCTAGGAATTATTAAACTTCTCGTGCCAGATAATTCCGAAAATACTCCGCACACATCACTATTTTTAAAGTCTCGCGTCTCCGATAAGCAAAGGAAAAGCACATACTTTCACAAGAGAAATTGAAAGACCTTGGGCTGCACTTAATTATAAACTTTCGCTTCAGTTATTTGAGAAGCTTGATTGCGTCTACGAACAATACCCCTGGAAGAGAAGGGAATTTGAGACGCTCTATTTTAAATGGCTAAAATCAAAAGCTCTTAAGGTCTGAATAAATGGATGAGAAACTCCGGTATAGAAACATGGCTAAGGAAAGAATGAGTGTCAGGAAAAATTTAAGCGATTATTTTTAACGTTTTATTGAGGATACCTAGGTACGGAATATTTTTGTTGGAATGGTTGAAAAACGCTTGTATTTAGTTAAATGGACGGATTTTCTCAGAGGAGATGACTCGGGATAATTACTGATATTCATAAAGGAATCAGTTGTAATTGAGAGCAAGCGTTTACTTAAGAAATAGTTAATTATCGTTATAAAAAATCCAAAATTGCGTAAAAAAATTCACAACTTATGTTTTGTTTTACTAAAGGGTGTACATTTTAAAATAATTTTTGATAGCTACCCTGACATTAAACTTGCACGGAATAATTTAATTACTAAATTTTGTAGATGAATGGAACAGAAAACGATTCTGCAATCAACCAAGAAAGCTAAAATGAAGAATTCTCAAGGCCTCGTACTCAAAGTGAAAATAGTTTTGTTGATGCTCCATTAAGGACCTTAATACTAAACTGCTCCATGGGAGTGAATTAACGTATGCAATTAATGCTACTTGTTTCCATTTAAAGTTTCGTAAATTATTTTTTAAAAATAACTTAGATTATTCAAAATACACCTCCAGCTTGCCCATATCATCCAGATTCTACAGTTTCATCCTCATTAGGAATCGTCAGTCTAGCTAGATAGTAACGGGGCTGCAGGGGAAAATCCCCTTATAGAAGCTAAGAGTGCCAAACAAACTGTTGGAACTGCAGTATTTGGATGACCTGGTCGAGCTGGCGGTGTATTTCATGTTGTTTCCGACTTCGAAGCAGTAACTTACTCCTTAATAACTAAGATTTTATTTTGTTTCCAAGCCACAAAAGCAAAAGTTTTATCCTGGAATCATGTCTACATTAGTTTGGCTCTAAAAGTACAAAGGGACGGCTTAAGCTTATTTTTCCAGAAAAAGTTTGAAATATTGTTCTTACATGTATATAGGGCTCTGAATTCATTAGTGAGAGTCTATTTTTCCCCCTTTTTTTATCTCGTTTTAAGATGTATGCGTTTCAAATATATCATATGGTTCAACGACGTAAGTCTTGGAATATCGGACAAGATTCGGAAAACTTTCACGCACATGTCTTAAATATTAGGACTAAATTGAGACTACTCTATACCAAGGCACCGAATTTATTACAAAAATTGAAAATGATTTCACCATTTAAGAGAATGTTTGAGAAATACCGGAAAGTCTTGAAAGCGTTGCATAACTAACTTAGGGCGCTTTTCCACTTACCGACACGACAGCGATAAATCGTACTCGATTGTCGTCATCCGACATTGGAGCAAGCAAAATGCATTAAAATATGCCATGCGCTTTTCCATCTCTCGATTCTAGGACGATTTTGTCGCCTCCGACCGAACGCTGTCGTTTGTTGTCCCATTCGTGTCGGATGGCAGCCGTCTCGCCTTTAAAATCGGGACGACATTCATTCATTTGTTTACTTTCTTCGAAGAAGCAACACATAGAAATGGCATTTAAATTTAACATCGCTGCATCTCTACTAATAATAAAGCTGAAGGTTTGTCTGTCTTTCTTTCTTTCTGTCTGTTACGCGCGTAGCGCCAAAACCGTTCGGTCGATTTTCACGCCACTTGGCACAAAATTAGTTTGTAGCATGTAGTTTTGCACCTCGAAGCGATTTTTCGAACATTCCATTTCGTTCTTTTTCTATTCGAATTCTTAGCGGAAATTCGATAAAATAGGGAAGAAATATTTCATACACATTTTCAAGTCTTATGTCATTCGAAAGCTTGAAATTTTCTGCACAAAATGAAGTTTTTTCGAAGTTTCTACGATTATCAGGAGAGCTGTAATAATTGTTTTTAAAATCCCGAAATTCAAGGCTTACCTTCAGTAAAGCAAGCCAAACGATTCTAAAATGGTTCAGCTCGATAATAAAATTTGTTTGAAAAGAAAGATGAAAAGAATTATTTTATCAACGGAAATCAACTTTTCATGTTGTTACCATGGTTACGTGTTCATACCTATTTTTGTTTCGTTCTTCTTCCAGCGTCGCCAGACGTAGTATTTTTGATACTACGGTAATATTTTTTCGGCCCAAATAAGGAGCGTAGTATTTTTCCGGCAACCCTGTTTCCAATATACTAATGACTTAATTAAAAGATTTGGCAGTTTTTTTTTTTTTTTTTCATTTTCATAGATTTCGCATTTTGGCAACATTGATTTTGGCGACGTTTGGAAACAGTATTACTTTGTAATATTTTTTTTAGAGGAGGCGTATTATTTATTTGTTTCAATTCTCTGGCAACCCTGTCTTTTCCGGGTGAAAATGCTTTGGGACATTACTTGGCGCGTTTTTGCGTGTCTCGCGGAAGTGAAAGCTCCGAGAGAAACTACGTAAAATAGCCAGGGTTACCACGCTTGGCGCGCCTATCGCCCATTTAGCGAGAAAAGGGTACCTAAAGCACAGATTAATCAAATATCGTATGAATTGCGTTATTGCATCGTTCGTTTTGTTTTTAAAGCTAGGAAATAAAACTTTCTTCTTCTTTTAAACTTTGGTAAGATTTCTGTTGGTTTCTGTGAGCAACAAAATTGTTCTTATTTTCTCTTTTAGCTTATTTTTGTACATCTTCCCTTGGGGTTGCATTCGAATGTTCCAAGGGGGTGTTTTACCCCTTTTATGGAGTAAATCAGTGTTCATTTCAATGCAGACAAAAGTGATATGAATTGGCCCGACCACTTGGCAATATATCGCCAAGCTTTTGGTCGTCAAGCATTTGCCGCCAATTTGGCGACATATCACCAAGTTGGCCAAAAAATTGATTTATTTTTATATTTGGACTCAATTTAGCGCTATTGGCGATATTTTGCGAAAAATCCACTGAATGATGTTAAAATCGGCGATATTTAGGAGATTAATCATTGTGAAACTTTTTTTTTTTTTTTTGCATTGTTTTGCGGCAAACTAGAGATATAAATGTTTGAACTGTTATCTTGCTCACTCCAAGCACTATTTTAGCACTTAAGGCATCTACTAAGAAATTTACACATAAAAATTAAGTAGCGTGGGGTCCATACCAGATTTTTATATCATACTTTGAAGGAATTACAGTTGAATTACAACTAAAATAGAGCATTTCTTCTGCTATATCAATTATTTTACAAATGAAATTTTTATTTTATACCACGGGCAAAGCCGTGCGGGTACCGCTAGTTAATAAAATATAAGCTTAAATTTGCAGACGATAAATAAAGAATGTATAGCAATAAAATAATTTTATTAATTTTACTTAATATTTTGTTTCACCTCTGTTGCTCAGTCGATCTTTATTGCTGCAGAAAATATTAGATTTTCATTTTGATGTATGCGTTTCGTTCTTAGTAAACAAGGTGGAAATGAAATAAATTTGTGAGTATCATGCATCCAATATCTTCTATTAACCTGCCTCCTCCTTTTTCCAGAGGTAAAGTACATCTAACTATTGTAGTCTGTTAAATTTGGGAGTTATAATAATATACATGCGAGCACACCGGTGCTTCGAAATAAAATGCGGTGGAAAATGACCGTTTCGGAGAAACGATATCGGTTGAGTGGAAATACAGTGTTGTAGACGACGCGACACGGTACTTATCATCGCAGTATTTCCGTCCAACTTTCGTCGTTGTCGTGTCGTCAAGTGGAAAAGCGCCCTAACGATTCTTACGCCATAAACCATTGCGTGACATATTTCAATTGTGTACTTCTCGAAAACTGGAAAGTTGCAAACATTAGACCCCCATCATTGGATTCATCACCCTTGATATATATAAAAACAATTTTTCCAATTTTCCCCTGCAAAAACACGTTCATATCGTCACTGCTAATTACTAGTTTTAAAATTTAAAAACTAAGAAATTACGTCAAGATATATTAATCGAGAACGTTTCTCAGAAACTAAATGCGATTATTTTCTAAGATATTATTTGGTTTTAGAAGCATTTGTACATAGTTTTTTTTTTAACTACAGATCGAGAAAATTTTATAAAAATGTAAACTTTTAAATTGCTTCAGTTAGTTTTTAAAACACAACAGAGATAAGTATCACATTTGCATAGTTTTTTGATTGGCAGCGCATGCATTAAAGAAAAAGGCTGGGAATCAAAAGCAAATAAACTGATGGTACACTCAGTTGGCTAACATTCATTAATAAACTAGCAAATAACGATAGTAACCCTATTTTATTCTATTAAAAAGCAGAACAAACTTGTATTTGATTAAAAAAGATTTTTTAAAAAAGGACAAAAAACTTCACAATTTTCTGTGTTAAAAAATACCATTTTAAGAGACTAACAGTTTTTTTTTTTGGTAAAAGTTTACTGGGTGAAAAAATATTTATTTCTTAATTCTTTACCTGAGTAGACAAATTCAAGTGTGTTGTGTAAAATATTCGTCACATAAACTAAAAGAGAAACGTCTGTCTGTTCAAAACAGGAATCATCAGTTACTATTCGAAAAATAAATTTGTGTTTTATCAAATACAGCAAAAATGGTAATTTACTCAAAACTATTAGCACTAAACGTAAGAAATACAAACATGTTACAGGGGCTCCATGATTGCACTGTTAAAATTTCAGAAGAAGTTTGCAGTAAATATTACTGTGTTATATTGCATACAATGCAGAAAAAAAATCATAGTACATTTTTCCGGCAAACGTAGGCAATCGTACGCCAATCAATACAATAAGTAACTTATGGTGTGAAATGTACTATTTCCTATTCCCACTTCCTCTGTCGAGTCTCATTGGTGTACTGGCAAGCGCGCCGAAAAGCGAATAAAGGGATTATGTGTTCAATGTTTACAGCTTGAAACTTTTTTTTTATTCGGTGCAACTAGCCCGAACGTTCTTATTTTTCTACCGTGAAATTTTCAAAAAATATAGTATTTTACTGTAAAAAGTACTGGCAACACACATTGCCCGTACTTTTTACTGTAAAATTTCAGGATTTTTTTTTCATCGCGAGTGGAGAATTTAAAGATTCCCAGATCACCTTATGAGTTTTCAGCTCTCCACCGATTTTGAAGAACATTATTAAGCACATTCTTGGGCACAAAAAGAAAGCTCCAGCACACCAGTGGAAACTTAATATTCAATCATGTGGAGTTCTCTCTGGTTGTGTGATGAAATTCAAGTTTGCCACATTGAAATATGGGTGTGTTATATTTACGGCATTATTTTGGACCATTGTCAGGAAGACATGATTTTTCCAATTAAAAATCTACGTATGAGAAGCTATCAAAACATCAACCTCTCTATATTGAAAACAATAAGCAAATCATAAAAGAAAGTGACAAGTATTGACTTGTATGAAAAAGATTCATAATTATAGATATGTTATGTAACGAAAGCACATTTCGTAAGGAGTTACTAACTTAATTGCTTCATAACTTTCTTTTAAAGCTACAAATTAGCAAACTTCATTACCATGTATATGCATAATGCACTAATGCTAATGACAGCACCATATTTCAACTGCCTTTTTGACTCACTAGTAATAATATATTTATTCGCAAGTCAGAAATAGTTAACTGTAGACCATAATTGTCTCCAATCCTCCCTTGCGGATTACATAACTTTGTTTAAGACTAAAGAATAAGTATCTTAAGTAGTTAACTTTTCGGATCGACTCTGAAATTACTCTAACTAACATCTATTGACTGCTAACTCATCTCTTACAACAATCAGAAGACGAGCAATCAATTTAGCTTCGGGTCCATTAGTTATAACAGCAGTGAGTTACTCTGCTGTTAAGCTGTTGAATAATGATCAAATGATTTCTGTGTTTGTTGTTTCCAGCACTGATGGCTCTGATGTTGGACACATTATACAGAAATTTCAATATCATTTCTTCCCTTAAAGATTGAAAATTCCTCAACGTTTTTATTTAATCACGTTTAATCGTGAACAGGTGAATGGGGAAAAATATATCACTTAAAATTTGTTCCTTTAAAAAATAAATTCATATTTTGTGATTTCAAGCTTCTTTCACTTGTAAAGTGAATGATCTGTATTTTTTCTCAATCAATAAACATGTTAAAACAAAACGTTAAACCTTTTAATTACTGGAGTTTAAAGCAAAATGTGTGTAACAGAGAATGTTCGTACAGAAAACGTGCTAGGAAAAAATATTACATGATGTAGCGGAAGAATGTAAGTATTCAATGTTTTATCACAGCGCGTCTCAATCTTTTAGCATTAGTGACAAAGTTTATCATCTTAATCATCATCATCCATAACAAAATACGTATCTGCGTTTGTGTAGCGGTTAAGTTACTCTAAAACCTAAACTACAAATCTGCATTAGAGTTTCGAAATTTTATTTAAAAAAATAAATAATGGATTCTCAGTTTTCAATACGTAAATAATAATATTTTTGTTTGTTACGAGTTTAAACTTACTCATACTAGGAATTGAACATAACTACGAAATTTTCTTTTTAATATCACATAATTTATAAACAACAGTACTTTTACGGGTTAAGGCCGTTAATCTGTTCTAATATGCAATTAAAGGTGAATTGTTATTGGAGATTTATCAAGGAAATACCAAGAGATCTCTTAATCCCACACATATCATACAATCTGTCACCATAAATATCCAAATAAATCCTTACATGGGGGAAAACCATTTGGGATAAATCTGATAGTCCTAAAGAATTGAGAATACTGATTTTCAGAAATGATGGAGAAGATCTAAATCACTACTATAAGAACCTACCAGGATTTTCCTGGCAAATGAGATTAGCCCCTTGGACAAATATAGACAAGTTGACGTAGAAGTGTGTCCACTTAACCCCTTTCCTAATCCTTAGAAACGATCTCGACCAGAGTTTCTTTTGTTATGTCTTTTCCTGGAAAAAATAAGCTTATAGGGGTAATTCACATATTATGCAAAGAGGATATGAAATATTTCAAATAAATATGCATTATCTGATACTTTTGTTTCGGTTTCTATCTATATGACAGAAAAGACAAAAATTTCCAACTTAACTAAGAAGTATTCAGCTATTCAACATTTCACGATTTTAAAGTGCTTTATAAAGAATTTCAGCTAGTCCAAGATGATTTTTGTTTAACAAACGTAAGTACCACGGAAGGAAGAAAAATTAATAGCAAAAATTAATAATAACACAGGCCAACAAAAAAAACCTTTTTGAAAACTTTTTTAATTTTAATAGCTGATCTTGATAGATTTTTATGTGCTGAATCCAAATATGCTTGTAGTTTTTATGTATCACCCTTAGTTTCCAAGCAAAATGTATTTTATTATATAGTCTAATACCCATTTACAGTATATAGGGAAATCAATGAAACACTGTAGAATCGTAAAAATGGTTTGTATTTACAGTAAAATACTTGGAATAGTAATTTTATGTGATGATACAAGGTTCACTTGTCAACTGGAATTGCTTTATATTTTCTTTCCCTTTTTTCCTTGAAGCTTCTTGTGTAGCTTTTCCTGCGATGAATAGCTTGCTGAACTTCCCGGTGAAGTGACCAACAGTAATCCCCCATCATGTTGTAGCATGTGTTTCAGCAGTGCTGCCAACATCATCTTTGTTCATTAGACCTATTTTTTCATGTTATCTTAACTATGAAAAAGCTGTTAAATTCTAAAAATGTTTCTTTATTTCATGAATGTAACTATAAAATGTGAATAAATGGTGGGTGATACAACTTTTTAAGCATCATATTTGGATTCAGCAACCTAAACAACATAAGAATAAGGTATTTTCATTAAAAAAGTTTTTTCATCGTTGGCCTGTGTAATTTAATAGCAATCTGTCAAACATTATATTATTAGGGAAAAAAACTTTCTATCCCCGTTATCGCAGGTGCGGCGTACCAAGCTAGCAACCTTTTATCTGAGAGTATACAAATACTTCCATTGCTTTCTGTTTTTACGTACACTTAAAAATTCAGAAATCTTTTATGGTAAATGTTACTGTGAAATATAGCGTTTATAGTACAGAAATTTTTTACAGTAAATTCTGCCGATAAAAAAAAATCGATTGCAGCGCCAATTGATCACCACGTGACTTAACTGCGATGCAGATGACACCTTATTTCTGTTCTCCCGATGTGTCCCATCTGGTACCGTGGGTAGTAAAGCAATGTGTAAAAATTGGGTCCTGAGTTCGATCCTTGTCGATCGTATCTTGCGCTTTTTAAGTCTCGTTTTCTCTTCCGTAAAATTTGACAGTAAAACAATATTTTACGGTAAAAGTTACTGGCAACATGGATGCCAGTCACATTTACCGTAAAATTTCAGGAAAATTTTGAAACACAAGCGATTTGTTCAAAAATATTCATTAAAAAGCTGTGCAATACTTTGCCGCAATAAGAAGGAAAACCCTATCTCCAAGGGAAAAAATGTGGGGAAATACCAAGATGACAAACATTTGTAACCTTCATTAATGTTATTATATATATTTTGAAATTGATTTGGCTCATGAGACAACACTGCAGAAACAAAATTTTTCATTTCTTTGCGAACTACTTCTTTGAAAAAACAATAAAAAACTTGTAAAAATGAATTGCAGCAAACTTAGAATTAGTGCTTTTCAAATTATGATGGCATTAGTAATTAGTTAAAATCTTGGGTTAATTAGTTAAAATGAAATGGTGGTGGATTTACATATTTCACTATGTAAGATCTAATCCCAACTAGCACACTTCGTTTTTTAAAGGTTGTAAAATGGTTATTAACGTTGTAACAACCGCTTAAAAACGTTTATAAAACGTTTAAAAGTTATTTGTGCTACCTGGGATAATATGGAAAAAAATATTTGCCATCGGAACTCCTTCCTGCGAAGAAGACAAAAGGAATACTTTCGTAGTTTTTGAAAAACTTTGTTTTCGATTTTTTAAAAACAATAAATACCTACTGCAGTTGAGAAAAAGGACATGGAGAGATTAGATTAGTGTAAAATAGCATATCTGACAAAATCGGTAACTCCAGAAAAAAGTCAGCATTCGCCTTTGTTAAACTCAGGAATTTCATTTAAATAAATTATCAGTAATTTTTATCCATCAATAAAATATTATTGTTGTTGTTCACTTATTAAGCACTGGAAGGCTTTAACTATACACTTTCTAATTGGAAAGCTTTTATAATTTTTTTTGTTAAAACTATAACATTAAATTTTATTCCTCCAGTATCCGAAATTTTCATAAATTTAATTAGATTCTAGCAAAATAAGGAAATACTCTCATTTCTGTATATAAAACCTATACCACAATACCACTCCAATGAAGCCTTATACTGTTTACCTTAGCTAAAAATCAAACTCTATATATTTTTACTTGAAATAACGATGCCCCAGGAGTATACAAGTTCAGATTTCCAATCAGAAAAGCAGATAAAGAAAAAAGCTAAACGAAAAAATATGAATTGGGTATCTAGCAAGAAAGTACTCTACTTGGGTTTGACATTCAATTTTGAGAGCGGTTTTGTCCTTTATTTGTTTATCTCTGCTTGGATTCCGAGTGAAATGCGACTCCAACCCTCGCATTCTTCCCTTCCTTATTTGATTGTCCGTATAGGTATTACTCTAGAATCGAGTCGAAGACCCTTGTAGAGAACATTGAATCCAGGATGACCGGGGAAGAGACGCAAGAAAAGATAAGGATATCATAAAAATAATCCGGAGAAAAGGGGGTGGGAGGGGGAGGGGGTGGGGGTGGCTCCGAAGCAGATGTTGGGTAAGTAAACAAAAGGCACTCTACTGAAGGAGGAAAACTGGAGAAGGAATCCGAAGGAATTAGTTGGTATGAGACTCCAAACTGACTCAAGATTGAGTCAGAGCTACCAGATTGAGAGAGCTTAGATGGAAACGGAGCATGCTTGGAGAAAAAAAAAGGGGTTAATGTCATATTGCAGAAGATTAGTAAGTGATGCGATGCGAGTAATAATTTCGCTGTATTTACCCAGTACTGGAGAAGCAAAAAAGTTTTTCTGATAATGGGAACAGCTGCACGAAAATTTTTAAATATTCATTTTTTTAAACATATTTTGTTGTTTTCGAAGTTAGAAATCAAATCAACTTATCATTTTAATTTCTGGTTGTAGAATGATTTTTAGATTTTAATAATAAAAAAAATGGTAATATCGTTGTTTCGATTTTTTCTAAAATGTGTGCGTGTGTCCACGCGCTACAGCAAAGTAAATAACGAATCAAAAAGGAGTTGTTCGAATGCAAATAAATTTTACACACATGAAGACAGTATTGATAAAGGAAAATAATTGTAAAATGAAAGCAAAATTATCATTTAGTATTGGGAAAACCTGTGACTAAATGAAGGTTTTAGGCATTTTGTTGAGCCATGTTAGCGTGGATACACGATGTTATACATTCCATAACCGTATATACAAGTGAGTTTTGAGGCATGAAAGCCTCGTACGATGTTCTACGTCATCTTTTTACGTAATTACTGAAAACGCGCCTCCAAATCAGTCAAACGAGTAGGCCATCCAATTTACCCTCCCATATAATTCCAGATATGCTCAATATATGACAAATCAGGTGATCGAACACGTCAGAGAAGGTGATAGCGTGGGAAAGGAAGGCCTGTGACACAATTGGCATTTGTGACCAGCCGTTGTCCTGTTGAAAAATGTCTCCTGGGAGCCCTGCAGTGATTATCAACACATAACACTGAAACATATCATGAACGTTCCATTTGGCTGATAACTTGTTGAGGATCAATATTAAATTTGATCGTATGTGGTACAGAAGCACCCCACAACATATCCAAAGCTGTGGGTGTGGTGTGCTTTTGGAAAACAAAGGCACTATCGGAGTTTTCAACAGATGTCCTCACCACACGTACGCAAGTGTCATCATAAACCAGATTAGAGATTCATTGCTGAAGACAGTCCTGTTCCATTTGGGAGCAATCCATTCCCGTCGAACGAGACGGTACTCTAAACGGATCCGACTGAGCAAAAGCCCTAACATTAGCTTTTGTTTTCACTAGCATATCGCACCTACAGCACGGTAAATATTATGGAGTGGCATCATCCAATACAAGGATACCCCTAACATTGATTCACAATAAAATGACGGCCCAGCAGCAGGTTCGTGACATGATTCTGTAACACGTTTAGGTCCTCACGGTTGGGCTCTCATGGTAAGTTTTCAACAGGACAACTATCGGTCACACAGCAAGGGTGTCACATCCCCTTCTCTGACCTGCTAGATACCCTGATTCATCACAGATCGAGCATACCCGGAATCACTTGGTATGCTAAATTGGATAGCATATGAGTTCGATCGATTTAATGGTGCGTTTACAGTAACTATGTAACGAGATGATGCAGGACATCGTACGAAACTTTTAAGAACAACAACAAGGTACTAAACCTTCACTTATTTGAGGCTTTTAGAATAAAAAGTGGTAATTTTGCTTTTAGTTTGCAATCACATTTTAGTATTAATGCAGTTTTTACGTATGAAAAATTTCATTTCATTGTGACAAGTCCTATTAGGTGTGACGTTAGAATTTAAAAATTTTAGAAGAATGAAATAAGTAAATCCTGTTACTTGTTTCCAGGAAATGTTTCAATACGCAACACAATACTTCGTCTCTCATTCTTTTAGACCCACAAATAGCAAAATTTGTTAATTTTTGCAAAAATGTAATCAGGTAAAGCTTATGATTCAAAAACTCTTAACTTTTTCTACACTGTAAAGAATGAATCTTGATTTTTACTGTGCATTTTATAACTTTAAACTGGAACCTCTGCTGTCTGTATTATACTGTTGTTTTTACAGTATAATACAGCTAATTGGGTGGTAACAAAGTGTAAAATTGTGGTAATAAACTGTAAAATTGATGCTTTACAGTAATAAACTGTAAAAGTGCTAGTTTTGCAGTTCATTACTGTGCATTTTATAGTTTTAAACTGGAATCTTTGCTGCCAGTAGTATACCGTAAAAACAACGGTTTATTTTTTGCAGTATAGCGCATAGTAGGAATTAATTAAACAATAAAACAAAGATAATTTATTATTGTGCTCCTTTAAATAATAATAAAAAACGTTTATCGTGCAATGTATAAACAAATCTTGGGAAAAGAAAGAAAAATACAAAAATAAAATACATAATTTTAAATGAACGAGCAAAGAAAAATAAATGTGTCATAAAAATTTTCAGGCTACTCTTTTTGACACTCAAAGCATGCTTGTAAACATTAATGTTTGAGAAATTCAAAATAAGGTGTGTTCGGTGGGTTTTTTTTTTTTTTCGGTATATTTTTAGGAGTTATTCGCATTGAAGCATATCACACCCCGAAATGAACAGTCAAATTAACAGCTCACGAAAAAATCAATGTTTTACACAACGATAGTTTTAAGTGATTTCCCTAGTAGCATCATCTCATCGGCCGATGATCGGCCATTCATCAAAACCCGATGAAATTTTCATCGGCCGATGATCCAATATGTCTCATCGGTCGAGCAGAATCTGAGCAGTAAAATCCGATGAGAATACGATGAGATTTGGAGCAATTTACGAGCAGAACAGTCCCGTACCGAGGAATTTCATCGGGAAACTTGATCGGAAGGATATCGTTTTCCGATGGAATATAGCTCATCTTATTTTCATCGGGAAAGTTGATCGGAAGGATATCGATTTCCGATGAAAAGTAGCTCATCGAAAACCGTGCTCGGATACTGATCGGAACGATGTCATCGTGCGTTACAGGATCAGTTTACGAGGAGTTTGTTGATCGGCCGAGCAAAATCCGATGAGTTGATGCTACTTGGGTTAGTTTCAAATTTTACAATACGAGGGTAAAAAATATGACGTGATGTTTATTGGTAAATTTTTGCTGTCTGAAATAACAACGTATACTT
This sequence comes from Uloborus plumipes, assembly GCA_038373865.1. NCBI lineage: Eukaryota > Metazoa > Arthropoda > Arachnida > Araneae > Uloboridae > Uloborus > Uloborus plumipes. The sequence continues at coordinate 291,328 of JAXGGA010000168.1, forward strand.
AAAGTTTAAAATTGTTGCTCCTAAATTATGAAATTTTAATGTTGTGTTACTATTGATTGTTCTTTTCACGCCACACACACCATTTGTGCAAGCTTACTTTGTGTGAGTTTTGTGGCAAGAGAGAGTATTAAATTTAGATTTCAAATAGCTTTAATGTTAACTAAGCTGACCCGTGCGAAGCGTTTGCACTTGACAGAATGACAGGTAAAACCCGTTTTTAAAGTATTTTTTCCAATAACAGCAAAATTGTGAGTTGCTTGATAATTTTTCGTTGATTGCAGTGGAAAAAAAGCTTAAATATTATGTCTTACTTTTGAAGCTAGATGAAGTATTACTAAAAATATAGTTTACCTACAAAAAAAAATAAATAAATAAAAACACCTTTGAGAAATAATGCATATAATAATGGAAACTAGGATTACATTTGTGCCAAAGAAAAAAAAACGCATATGTAAAATATTTTTCGGCGTACATCTTAACTCCTACCCTTCCCAATATAAGCACTGCGGTCTACCAATCACGCCAATCCGTCTTAATTTTCGGGAGCTATTTTTTGAAGTAACGTGTGGACGCCCCAGTTTCCCACGGTATGGAAGGCCCTAAATCTCTCACAATGCGAAATTGAACTAGGAATTTAATTTTTTTAAGAGTATTCAAAGTGAAACGAATATTTAAGAACTCTTTAAAATGCAACAAAATCATACGATACGGGCGATGAAAATTTTCTTCATTTAGAAAATCTACTGACCAACCCCTTGGACTGTGGATACAGAGCTTGTGACCAAATGCATATGAGAACAACGCTCTACCCCCTAGCAAGTAAACTACTTAAACAAAACAACTTAAGATAAATAATATATATTCAATGAAACTATTTTGCATTTACAACCATTACAATTATGCACCTGATTTCTTTTTTGAATTTAGAATTCAGCATTCGGGCATAAAGATTGTCTGTGTCCTTTTTCTAACTTCCGAGCTTGCATTTAATGAAGAAAAATAAGAAATCATCCATCAGAAACAAGCGCGGAGCTTAAAAATGGGAAACTACTGAATAAATAAAAGGAAAGTGGTGTCGTTCCTTTAAATATTTAACAATGACACGTTCCGTTGCTTTATCTAACTATAAAAGGAAAGTACTTAATGATTGTCACAGAAAAGATACAACGAGAGAACTTGTTTTAGCTTTTATACAAATGCACAAATAATGTTATTTAGCTATACTTCTAAAATTTGTCGGAGAGAGAATGTTTATTTTTCCAAGCATAAAGTCAGAAATTTGACTACAAAAAAGTATGGATAAAAATACAATTTTATTGCACTTTTCAAAGAGATAATTTTAATAGGATATTTACAGCATGCAATACTAAAAACGTCGCAATGCAGTATGCTCTCAATAGAAATACAGATTTCAATACATCAATCTTTAAAAATAACTTTAAAATTTTAAAACCAAAGTTCATCTATATACATAAAAGACTACTTTTGTATCCGTATGTCCGGGGTAATCTTCCAAACTACTGAACCGATTTTAACCATTTTTTCACCGTAGATAGCTACAGTAACAGGGAGCAGAATAAGCTATAATTTATTTCTGAAAAGCTCAGTTTAAAAAAGTTATTATGGAAAATAGTAAATTTCATGTAGTTTCCTCATTAAATGATTAAATTTTCAGTCCATTGTTGCAAAAATGTATTGCCTGGCAACAACAATATTAATAGTGATCATAATGAAAATGTGAACCAAGGCTTCACTGGAGTAAGTATGAAATTTATTGCTTTCTTAGGATTTTTAGATTCATCTGTGCCAATAATCGCTAACGGGGTAAATAAAAAGATAATTGATTTTGGCAACAGTTAGAGAACAGAAAATGTTTATAGTCAAAAAATTTCTAAGTTAGGTACGTAAGATGTTTTCACCAATGTAGTCACAAGGATATAAACTAATGATGGGACTTATTTTACGTGTAATGTTTGGAAATACTTGACTCCAGTGCGGTTGATATTGTAAATATATATTTATTTTAATTTACAGGGTGCGACAGAGAAACTTGCTGATTTAAATTGGATGCAATTAGCAAGGAGTGGTCAGAAAGGATTGGAAAGAGTCTCATTTTAAAGAGAAGGTCCTGAAGTTTTGTTATCTCATAGTTTAGTTGTCGCCATGCGTTGGACGAAGGAGCAACGAGCGTTCGCCGCCGAATCTTACTTTTCAAATAATCTTTCGGTGGTCGCACTCAGCATGCCTTCCGAACTCGAACTCGGTTCAAAATTCAGCCCGTTGTTTCCATTCCTGGCTGGGAATCGACTATTTTGTGGGTGAAAATATTCAGGGAAAGTGGGGTTGTGGCAAAAAGAGGCCCAGGAGGTCAACGGATTCCCAGAACCCTAGAAAACGTCGAAAAAGGGAGGGAGTCGTTTTTGCGCTCATCCAGGCGTTCGGCGCGTAAACACGCTGCTGCTTTGGGTATTTTTGATTGGACACTGAGACGAATTCTTCACAATGAACTCCAGTTTCATCCCTACAAACTTGCTGTGGTTCACCATAGTTGAGTGATAACGTCTCCTTGAAAGGTGACGTACCGTGGCCAGCCCGCTCCCCCGATTTGACAAGCCGTGACTATTTTTATGGGGGTATCTCAAATCGATCGTTTACAACGACAAGCCCCGGACCCTGCAAGGCCTGAAGAACAACATCCGGCTTGCTATCACCAACATCCCAGTCGATATGCTCAAAAGAGTGCAACAAGTCTTCAAATCTAGGGTAGATGAGTGCATCACTAACAGGGGCCGCCATTTTTCCCGATGTAGTTTTTAAATGTAACTAATATAAAAATTCAGAATGGGTGCCATTACTACTATTAGAATCTGTCCGCGTCTGTCTGTCTGTCTGTCTGTCTGTCCGTCTGAAGCTTGAACTCCTCAAAAACCGCTGAGCGTAGAGAACATAATACCATTCGATTTGAAATTTTCTAAGGAAGACAATAAGACCAACCGCGTAATTGTACGACGTTAATTAGCTGAGATATTAATTAAAACGTTAATTAAATTCTTTGCACTTTTAAAATTCCAAGACATTTATTTCTTTCCGTTGCCATTTTAAATTAAAGCGTTAATTAAATTATTGAACTATTTAAAATTCCGTCTGAAGCTTGAACTCCTCAAAAACCGCTGAGCGTAAAGAATCAAACATAATACCATTCGATTCGAAATTTTCTAAGGAAGACAATAAGACCAACCGCGTAATTGTACGACGTTAAATAGCTGAGATATTAATTAAAACGTTAATTAAATTCTTTGCACTTTTAAAATTCCAAGACATTTATTTCTTTCAGTTGCCATTTTAAATTAAAGCGTTAATTAAATTATTGCACTATTTTAAATTCCAAAATTTTATTTCTTAACGTTGCCATTTTAAATTAAAGCGTTAATTAAATTATTGAACTATTTAAAATTCCAGGACATTTATTTCTTACCGTTGCCATTTTTAATTAAAACGTTAATTAATTGTTGAACTATTTAAAATTCCAAGACTGTTATTTCTTACCGTTGCCATTTTGAATTAAAACGTTAATTAATTGTTGAACTATTTAAAATTCCAAGACTGTTATTTCTTACCGTTGCCATTTTGAATTAAAACGTTAATTAATTGTTGAACTATTTAAAATTCCAAGACTTTTATTTCTTACCGTTGCCATTTTGAATTAAAACGTTAATTAAATTATTGAACTATTTAAAATTACAAGAGATTTATTTCTTTCAGTCGCCGTTTTAAATTAAAGCGTTAATTAAATTATTACACTATTTTAAATTCCAAGACTTTTATTTCTTACCGTTGCCATTTTGAATTAAAACGTTAATTAAATTATTGAACTATTTGAAATTCCAAGACTTTTATTTCTTTCCGTAGCCATTTTAAATTAAAGCGCTAATTAAATAGTTGAACTATTTAAAATTCCAAGACTTATTTCTTACCGTTGCCATTTTGAATCAAAACGTTAATTAAATTATTGAACTATTTAAAATTCCAAGATATTTATTTCTTTCCGTTGCGATTTTAAATTAAAACGTTAACTAAATTGAACTTTTTAAAATGAACGAGTGTTATTTTTTTCCATTGTCATTTTGAATACGTGTTATAACAAAGTTCTAACAATTGTTTTTATTCTAATTATTAATGACATATTTTTTCTCTGGTACTATTTTGAAAATGTGTTTTTAAATAAAATTGCAATTGCTGTTTTTAGAAGGAACTTTTTTGGCTGCGATCCAAATATTAAAAGAACTTTTTCGTTTAGAATTTTGCAATTAATTTTACATTAAGAAAGCGGTTTGGAAATAATTGTTTTCGATAAGGAATCTTATTTGTTATTTAGGGAGAGTGTTAAGTATGCACTACTTGACATCGTCTTTATTTTTGAGGAGGCATGTGTAAATAATTTGATTGATTCTTTGATGCAGGAAAGGTTTTTAGCGAGTTGCTTAAACGGGGAGTAGTTTGTTAAACTTTTCCTTGGTACTTTAAAGGCGAGCCGCCTTGGCGGCGAGTAATTTATTGAAATTTTCCTCGCTACTGTAAAGGCCAGCCGCCTTGGTGGCGAGTAGTTTGTTGAAACTTTCCTCGCTACTTTAAAGGCGAGCCGCCTTGGTGGCGAGTAGTTTTCTCAAACTGCCTTCACTACATTAAAGCCCGTGCAGCGCCGGGCCACGCAGCTAGTACTACTATTAAAATCTGTCCGCTTCTTTCTGACTGTCTGTCAGTCTGTCTGTCCATCTGAAGCTTGAACTCCTCAAAAACTGCTGAGCGTAAAGAACCAAACATAATACCATTCGATTCGAAATTTTCTAAGGAAGACAATAAGACCAACCGCGTAATTGTACGACGTTAATTAGCTGAGATATTAATTAAAACGTTAATTAAATTATTTGCACTTTTAAAATTCCAAGACATTTAATTCTTTCCGTTGCCTTTTTAAATTAAAGCGTTAATAAAATAATTGCACTACCTGAAATTCCAAGACTTTTATTTCTTACCGTTGCCATTTTGAATTAAAACGTTAGTAAAATTATTGAACGATTTAAAATTCCTAGACTTTTCTTTCTTTCCGTAGCCATTTTAAATTAAAGCGTTAATTAAATTGTTGAACTATTTAAAATTCCAATACTTTTATTTCTTACAGTTACCATTTTGAATTAAAACGTTAATTAAATTATTGAACTATTTAAAATTCCAAGACTTTTATTTCTTTCCGTAGCCATTTTGAATTAAAACATTAATTAAATTATTGAACTATTTAAATTCCAAGACTTTTATTTCTTTCCCTTGCCATTTTAAATTAAAGCTTTACAAATTATTGAACTATTTAAAATTCCAAGACATTTATTTCTTACCGTTGCCATTTTAAATTAAAACGTTAATTAAATTATTGAACTTTTTAAAATTAAAGAGCGTTATTTCTTTCCGTTGTCATTTTAAATTAAAGCGTTAATTAAATTATTGAACTATTTAAACTTCCAACACATTTATTTCTTACCGTTGCCATTTTAAATTAAAACGTTAATTAAATTATTGAACTTTTTAAAATTAAAGAGTGTTATTTCTTTCCGTTGTCATTTTGAATACGTGTTACAACAAAGTTCTAACAATTGTTTTTACTCTAATTAATGACTGATATTTTTTATCTCTGGTACCATTTTGAAAATGTGTTTTTAAATAAAATTGCAACTGCTGTTTTTAACAGGGACTTTTTTTTTTGGCTACGATCCAAATATGAAAACAATTTTTTTGTTTAAAATTTTGCAATTAATTTAACAGGAAGAAAGCGTTTTGGAAATAATTGTTTTTGGTTAGGAATTTTATTATTTTATTTAGGAAGAGTGCTAAGTATGCACTACTAGACATCGTCTTTATTTCTGAGGAAGCATATGCAAATAATTCGATTGACTTTTTGATGCAGTAAAGCTTTTTAGCGAGCCACTTTAGCGGGGAGTAGTCTGTCGAAACTTTCCTCGCTACTGTAAAGGCGAGCCGCCTTGGCGGCGAGTAGGTTGTTTAAACTTTCCTTACTCCTGTAAAGGCGAGCCGCCTTAGCGGCGAGTAGTTTTCTCACACTGCCTTCACTACATTAAAGCCCGTGCAACGCCGGGCCACACAGCTAGTATCTTATAAAAAGTAGTAAACTGATACATGAGGTACTTTTAACTTAGTTGACTTTTCAAGTCTGCAAGTTTCTCCGCCGCACCCTGTTCCAAGCTTATAACATTTCCGATTTACCTAATAGTCTAAGATCCCACCGCAGTTTATCTACACTCATAGCGTACACTCATGACGTATATTTCAAATTAAAGCTGATTTTTTTCTGAACGTGATGCACTATGTCCGCCGATGTAAAAGTGCCCGAAACCTATAGGCAGCCTGGCCTAAACAGGTCACATCAATGTAGTATTTCTACACTCATAGCGTACACTCATGAGTCATATATCAAATTGAAGCTAATTTCTTTCTGAGCGTGGTGCACTAAGGCTGCCTATGTAAAAGTGGCCGCAACCTCTAGGCAGCCTGGCCTGAAGTTTAGGGTCCAAAATTTCAAATGGTTATAAAAGGCGGAAAAATCGGTCGATTCTTTTGCTTTTTTTACTAAAATTATTCTTAATGTGAGTACTTTTTCGAAAAATATTGATGAACTTTAATTTCAAAAATTGCCGATAGGGGGCGCTTTAGACTTTGGAGCTAAAAACAACTACTTTTTACCGTTTGTTTTCGTATTTTCGCAATTGATTCAAAGAGTTAAAACTAACTTAAATTTTGAGCCCAAAATATCAACTAATTTCCGGTTTTTAGCAATACTCGGACCAAACGTCAAAAATTGTGTTTTTCTGCTTTTTAACTAGTCCTTTCATGTAAAAAAATTATTAAAATCACCTGATAATGTTAAAATAAAATCAGATTAACCCTTTCGTAACTAAAAAAAAGAAAAAATAACTTTTTTTCCAATATTTTTTTACCCAGAAATTTTGTATTTTACAACTCAAAAATTGTGCATTTAATTTTATTTTCACATTATTAGTATCGCCAGATGATTTTAATAATCTTTTTTACATGAAAGGACAAGTTAAAAAGCAGAAAAACGCATTTTTTGACGTTTGGTCCGAATATTGCTAAAAACTGGAAATTAGTTGATATTTTGGGCTCAAAATTTAAGTTAGAGTTTGAACTTTTTGAATTAATTGCGAAAATACGAAAAAAAACAGTAAAAAGTAGTTGTTTTTAGCTACAAAGTCTAAAGCGCCCCCTATCGGCAATTTTTGAAATTTAAGTTCATCAATTTTTTTTCGAAAAAGTACTCACATTAAGAATAATTTAAGTAAAAAAAGCAAAAGAATCGACCTATTTTTCAGTCTTTTATATCCATTTGAAATTTTAGACCCTAAACTTCAGGCCAGGCTGCCTAGAGGTTGCGGCCACTTTTACATAGGTAGTCTTAGTGCACCACGTTCAGAAAAAAAATAGCTTCAATTTGATATGTGAGTCATGAGTGTACGCTATGAGTGTAGAAATACTACATTCATGTGACCTGTTTAGGCCAGGCTGCCTATAGGTTTCGGGCACTTTTACATAGGCGGACATAGTGCATCACGTTCAGAAAAAAATCAGCTTTAATTTGACATATACGTGGTGAGTGTACGCTATGAGTGTAGATAAACTGCGGTGGGATCTTAGACTATAAACATTATTTGTAGCTTGCATTTTTATTTACGGTGTGTAATACAGTTTTTTAGTTTGTCCAGACAGAAAAAATTACCATTGTTTACAGAAGTAACCATTGTGTATATAGATATGCACTTTATTGTTGAAAAATTCATGAACGAGTGTCACTAAAACACCATACCCGGCAGAAACCCGGGCAGGGCCGGGTACCCGGCTAGTTATTAAAATAAAAATAAAACGCTAAACCACGAATTTTTGCGTCAAGAGCACATAGGACAAAAACCATACTCTACATTAGAAATTGATATTCCGTTCTAAATTCTGGTAAGGAAAAAAAATCTTTGAAGTTGTGAACTATTTATGCCATGTTGTTTCACTAACGCAATTTAGCATCAATGTTAACGCTTATATTCTACTAGGAGAAACTACGTCATACATCAGGTAGAAATTTCGGTTTTTATTTTTTCACATACCAAATTAAACAATTCTTAGACCATTCATTCAATTAACTTCAAACACGAGTCAACTAAAAACAAGATATGTGCAAAACGATTATTTTGATTTTTTAATGCCAAACCAGATTCCGTTTAAATAGTCATTCGTGAATTTTATGTGATAAGATATCGTACTGAGTTACTGCGTACATACGTTTAGCGAAATGAAGCTTTTTATTTTTTTTATTACTTATTCGCAGTGAAAAACCTTTTCCTAGTCATTTGGGGGAATGCGACAAATTAATGTCGCAATTTTTTTTAAAAAGTACATTCATTTCAACAAATACAAGGAATTTTCAGGAACTTTACACAATGCGAAATTCGATGCATGATTTTTTTAACCGTGTCTAAAAATTGACACTACATATAGGCTAGTTTTTAAAATACGTAACATTGTTATATGATGTATTCAAAAATCCAAAAATCAGACTTATACTACGTGTTTTGAGTGAATAAAGTAAAGAAAAACTCTGATTGTGGATATTTATCGTAGTCCATATTTCTAAGGACAGTATAATATTTTTCCACGAATTAGAATCTCCAATAATACGATATAATACATTTCATTTATGTTCTCATAAATTTTATCATTTTTAATTTGAAAAAAAAATCATTATAAATATATAAATTTGAATTCTGAGGTAACTCTGCTAATAATTTGAATTTTAAAAGTGTGAATGTATCATAATCCATTGAATTCGTCTAAAGATAAGCTAGAGAAGTTTCTGAAAATTGGAAAACTGGAGGAAGAGTCTGAGTGCTGAAAAATAGGCCTTTTCTATTTTTGCTTAAAACATATCTATTATTGAAGAAACAGCCGTAAAACTCAATAAAATAGAAAAAGGGTGTTTGAAGGTAAAACTGAATGTCATGATGTTTTATCACATTTGAGGTCTTCCTGTAGTACGGCAGAAACGAATTTACAGGTTGATAAACCATGCACAATGCTGCGCTTCCTCGTATTGCGATAAGTTGTATGACGGTAGAATTGTATCAAATATTACACTACATGTTTCGTAGGCTTCTTAATTTCTTTAGAAATGCAGTTAAAGTTCTTCCTGAGAAATTTTGGAGAAAAAAACTGGGATAAGATAAGTAAGCAGCAGTAAAGCGCTGGGCAGCTTTAATGTTTTCAACATTTTTTTTTCACGATAATTTTTGTTTACTTAAAAAAGGGGATTCAAAAATTTTAACAAATGATATTGCAAAAAACTCTTTAATAACTCACAAATTGCTTTCTTCCAACATCGAAACTACTAACAAGGAATAAAGTTGTGACGACGGAGCTGCATAAAGCTCAAGGGAAAGCAAGTATCTTAAAGAGCACAAAAACTTTCTTACGTAGAGGCATATCTTTTTAGTAATCTGAAAAAATCGCGGCTGTCTCCCGAGCTCTAAAACGTGTGAAATGAAGCAGCAAAACTCCCTCAGCAATATTTATAAAACTCATTGCATCGTATTTTTACAACGTATTTTGTCGGTAAAACTCTTGTTACCTCCTCCACATGAATGGAAAGAGAAATGCGCCTAACATTTACGAGCGAGGTTTTTCTGTAGAGAAACCTTAGTTTAATAACTCACTTCAAAAATACGCTACCCGTAAATCAAGGCCTAAGTACCTTAAGGCAATGAAAACGCAGCTGTTCAACAGCCCTTGATTTATAATATACTCCCTGAAACTCTTTCGCCGTTTATTAACGATAAAATAAAGATGATATTCAAGCCGGCAACTTTGGATTGCCAATAAATAGCTACCTGAGACATTTGAAGATCATTTTTCTACCAGAGAGATTGCTTGATTTAAGCTTATTACGAAAGGAAAGAATTTAAAGCACACTTCTGCCGCTTTGAACATAATATGAACATTTAGTATTGCCGTGAAAAACAATGGACTGCTATCGAGAACGTTATTAGGTTGCGCTGTAATCAATTTGGAGTTAATCTGTAGCAATTCGCTGGTCTTTTTTCCGCTGCTTATCGCCTCGAACAGTTTTAAATGGAGAAAGTTTGTTTAAACAATCGCATTTCATGAATTTCTATTCGGATTGTGAAAAGCACATAGCTAAATTTCGCTGAATTGCATGAGTTTCATCAGTAAGGACGTAAGACAAATAATGCTCTTTTTGAGATATTTTTCTAATAAATTTAACTAATGCAAAGAGTAAGCAACTGAAACGAGATTCGTGAAATACATATTCGTTAGATTAGCTTGTAGAATTACAAATTATGCTTTTAATATAATTTAAAAAAATGAAATTATAACAGCGCAATTAGTGTGACAAATAACTTCATAAATTGAAATGTATTCAAAAAATAACATATTGCGCTAACATAATATCGCGAGACGAACTTTTGACCAAACATATGTTAAAAGGAGGCATTGCTAGGAATCTACGAATGGGAAAGTGTTTCGATTTCCAAAGATACCAGTAGCACTGGAGTCCAACATTGGGCTCTATACCTAAAGGACACAGGAGGGACACGTTCTTGGAGGACTTACCGAAAACTGAATCCTTTGTAAGAAATGGCCTTTCTCTATGGATGTTATACATCTAAATGAGATGGTAGTTATGCTTCATTTTTTGAGGATACCACCAATCTTGGAGTCCAAACCCCGACAGTAGATTTAAATAAGCTTTTTAGCTGGATTTGCAAGCTGTTTTGTCTATGGTCAACCTCTTCTTTTGAGAAAATAAATGTGCTACTGGGAGGAAGTTTACGATAGTCATGAGAAGCTATGTGCTGCTTCCAATTTTGAAGGACGTCACTGATGGTTGAATCTATCTCCTAGCCTTATATTTATAATTCGTAAACATTCTAGGATGACTTGTAAGTATATTAAGCATTCAATTTCTATCTATTCTGATTGGAACGTGTATTGTTTTTGACAATACAATTTTTACCCCTATTTTCTCCTGTTTTGATTATAAACTTGGCCCCGGTGTGCAATTGAAATGCTTTGAAAAAAATAAAAATAATTTTATAATTTGATTTTTTTAGGATAGACCTAATGAGAACTGTGCTTTATTATAAACCATGATTCAATCCCTTATCTTGGAAGTGCTTTATTATAAACAATGATTCAATAACTTATCTTGGAAAAAAGTCATCAAACATCTGAAATTAAACGGATAACGCACTACATTATTTTTAACTGCTCTATTCGTATGGGAAAGTTGTTTTCTTTTTTATCTTCCTTGCTCTGACCAGCAAATAATGAAGGCAGTGTTTATATCGACGTTTTGAAATTTGGTTCTGTGTGTCGCATGAATGAATCTACTCTAGTGTGCCGTAATGTAAAAAGGGTCAAAAACACTGAAAAAGTCAATGATTTCAATTTTCCCCTTTTCAATAATGGAAAATATGATAAATAAGGATATGTTGTCACTTTTAAAACTGAATAATTTTACAAGTTTTGAATTCTTAAAATTTTGATGTCACACTCAGGCTGTTGAATGAATTATGGAACTGGTCAGTGAATTTGCAAGAAAGGTATTTGAGGAAGATATACGAGATAGATTTATGCAACCAACTTTATTCTAGCCATCATCATGC